>JAHPZR010056261.1:7500-20000 GCA_019787425.1 Platygyra sinensis | reverse complement strand
ATTTCCCAGTTTTACTTCTAACCATTCATTACTTTTTTTTATTATGATCATTATTATATTACAGTTTAATATACAAGACACACGTTTGTTCTATTTACAGAACTAATACTGATGCAGTACTGAGCTGGTTTTTAAATAAATAGCAGAACCGGAAACGCTTTTACATCAAAATATGCAATAGAGCAGCGCCCGACCTTAAATTAGGTTGTACGCGCGCGCTATTTTTGGTTCCTGGAAAGTTCTACAGTGTAGCGCAAGCGCTCACGAAAGCGCCGCGACAGCTCGCAAGTTGGGAGTGTTACTTCCTCATTGTCTGGAAAAATGATGTGATTAAGAGCAAAAAATGGTGCAATTTGGGAATAAATTGCACCAATTTGAGCCAATCAGATTACAGGGACCACCAGTGTTTTCAAAATGGATTTAATAAACCTATTAACCTCAGTGGTTAATTCACATATGGGTTGTGATCCGATTTGTAGAGAAGTACTTTTCCAAACACCGCAGTATGAAACTCATTTTAAAAACAGCAGACTAAGTCTTAATCTAATCAGTCATCATAACTCCCCTAAGCTTATTCAACAGAAGAAGAAGATAATCCGGCTAGTTTAATGCTACACATGGCGCGCCTAGTTTGATAATTACATGCCATCGAAATTGTTGATACTGTATGGTTAGGCAAACCCTTTTTGCTTTACTGTAAGTTGTGTTCCTACATTATCTTTTGTAGTTTCACACTAATTTTCTTTGTTTCCACATGCTCTGAATAAAATATAATAGCCAAAATCTTCCACGCAAACAAAAACAAAGGCGTGGCTGACTAGGGTCCTTTAAACATTCAAACGTTTAACAATGCTTGCGTGCCGCAACCCGGCGCCCCCGAGGGGGGGGGGTACTCCCTTATAGGGGCTATATTGGGCCCCAAAGGGTATGGTTTTTCAGCCGTTTTGGTCATAAATAGGGTATCGAGTTTAGCTGACTTTGGCCATTTTGGTCATAAATAGGGTATGGTTTCTTAAGCCCAGAAGCCACTTTTTCATCTTTATCGAAAATAAAATAAACAAAAGCCATTCACAAATTATGTTAACGGTAATTCAACATTGGTCTGAGCTAGGTATCCAATTATAACGCAGGTCAAATAGGGTTTCGATTTTTTGGTCAGGTCAAAAATATGGTAGGGAATATCGCAGATTTTGGCCATAAATAGGGTAACGGTTTTGGGAAGCGGGCCGCCTACCCCTACCCAATTTTTCTGGGAGTACCCCCCCCCCCCCCGGGCCCGGCGCCGAATTTAAAAGGGATTTTTGTCCGACATGGGGTGTGTGGCCATGTTTACAATACACAGCCGGCTCCTTATCTTTGCATTACCTCTATCCGGAGGTCATCAACTATAAATAAGCTCAGTAAAACAGGCCTTTCTCAACCATGTCTTTGTTTTATTAGTTTGCCTATATATCTCGCGGTATGGGCGGCCGTCACCACCAAAAATACAAGATTGTTAAACGGCACAGACCAAACATAAATGGTGTAGTGATGGTTTGCGAAATGGAATAAATGATTGAGAAATGATACTGTCTAAATACAAAGAGTTAGGTGTTCTTGTGTTAAACGGTCTACTGAAACAGTAAACGATTTAGACAATTAGAAATGGTTCAGTCACCGATATCAAAATGGAACAAACTAATAAGAATCAGTTTATTTAAATGAGAATTCATCTGACCACGATACGTAGAATGATTAGGTCTGACAACAAACGGTCAAGTGTTCTGTTTCAAAATGGTTTTATTAATGGTGGGACGGTTGAAGTAATCGGCAAATCATTTAATTCACCAAGAAATGGTTCAACTCACCGATCAATGGTTTAGTGTAGTGTCAACTGATTTAATGCAGACACAAATAGTGCAGTACGAAGTCAAATCATTCGTGCAAACAGCAAATAGTTTAACTTGATGTCGAGCTGTTCAGTCATAGAAGGAATGGTCCAGTGTAATTTGAAATGATTGAATGAAATTAGAAGTGATTTAGCGTGGCATGAAACGAAACAGCCTACTTTGCGCGCCGAACCGCAAAAAATACAAAAGTGAAGTGGACAAGTCAAGACTGAAATGATTCAGTCAATGGGGGGTCTGACGTAATACCATCTTATTTGGCGCCAAAATAGCAGAGTGAATGACCCTGGTCACATCGACTTTTGTCGGCGACCTTGGCCAAGCGTGTTCCGGTCAACTTCGGTAAAATTGCTTCTTTTTATTTCATTTTGCAATGGATTTCTGTCCAGAAGATATGTCTTTCAGAGTGCCAGTGGGGATCTAGAAATTATGACAATATTTCTGAGATCAGATGGATATAAGCTTTTAGTATATACAAACTCAGTGATCTTGGTGTTTTAAGCAATCTGATTGGTTCGCTATCTCTGGCTAATGAGCAATGTCATTATGTTATTGGCCGGCTCAGGATCGGTCCGTACAGGGAAAAGCTGTGACCGAGGTCTTGAAAATGCTGCCCGAGGGCAGCATTGTCAAGACCTCGGTCACAGTTTTTCCCTATACGGACCGATCCTGAGCCGGCCAATAACGTCTTTATCTTTTTTTTTCCTGCGGTAAATTGGCTTACAAGTGGGTTTGTTTACGCAACTTTGTCATTCAATTGGCTTACGCGCCGTTACAAACTATTTACAAAAAATCTAACGAACGAACGAACAAGCGAGAAACTCAGATGCTAGACAAAGGAAGATGTATTAAAGAACAGATTTATTTCGAAATACTTTACGTTAGTTGCATTCAAGTCACCAGTTAAGTTCTCTAAAAGTGTTTTCTCGGTGTGAAATTTCGTACAAAGTTTGAAGTTGTGCTGCAATTTCTCTCAGTCGGCGCGTAAGCCAATTGAATGACAAAGTTGTGTAAACAAACCCACTTGTAAGCCAATTTACCGTAGGAAAAAAAAGATAAAGACGTTATTGGCCGGCTCCCACAGCATTTCTCGTTCTCCCAAACTTCCACTCGTGTTTGTATAACTCGATAGAAACACGTACATGTTTTCTATTTCTTAAATATCTATCTGATCTCAGAAATATTGTCATAATTTCTAGATCCCCACTGGCACTCTGAAAGACATATCTTCTGGACAGAAATCCATTGCAAAATGAAATAAAAAGAAGCAATTTTACCGAAGTTGACCGGAACACGCTTGGCCAAGGTCGCCGACAAAAGTCGATGTGACCAGGGTCATTCACTCTGCTATTTTGGCGCCAAATAAGATGGTATTACGTCAGACCCCCCATTGACTGAATCATTTCAGTCTTGACTTGTCCACTTCACTTTTGTATTTTTTGCGGTTCGGTGCGCAAAGTAGGCTGTTTCGTTTCATGCCACGCTAAATCACTTCTAATTTCATTCAATCATTTCAACTTACACTGGACCATTCCTTCTATGACTGAACAGCTCGACATCAAGTTAAACTATTTGCTGTTTGCACGAATGATTTGACTTCGTACTGCACTATTTGTGTCTGCATTAAATCAGTTGACACTACACTAAACCATTGTCGGTGAGTTGAGCCATTTCTTGGTGAATTAAATGATTTGCCGATTACTTCAACCGCCCACCATTAATAAAACCATTTTGAAACAGAACACTTGACCGTTTGTTGTCAGACCTAATCATTCTACGTATCGTGGTCAGATGAATTCTCATTTAAATAAACTGATTCTTATTAGTTTGTTCCATTTTGATATCGGTGACTGAACCATTTCTTAATTGTCTAAATCGTTTACTGTTTCAGTAGACCGTTTAACACAAGAACACCTAACTCTTTGTATTTAGACAGTATCATTTCTCAATCATTTATTCCATTTCGCAAACCATCACTACACCATTTATGTTTGGTCTGTGCTGTTTAACAATCTTGTATTTTTGGTGGTGACGGCTGCCCATATCGCGGCAAATTGAAAGGCAGGGCTAAGGATAATGAACTTCTTATGAGCGGTGAGGTATCTGTCAAGCACATCCTTTCATTCGAGCTACAGAGCCGTTGACAGTCCCGCGAATACAACAAAAATTTATTGGTATTCCCATATGTAGATGGTATTACCTAAAATAATAACTAATGCAACACTAATCACTTTAAATTAAATAAAATTACACGTTTCTCTTATATGCAATGCTTCATATATAAATTAACTTACACTCTTTTTTTTAATAAGAACAAACTTAATAAGAACATTGATAATGGTAATTGAACTGAGTGGAGTGCAATTTGGTCTGAAATCATACGCGTGATTTCAAAATCGAACGAGCGCGCAGCGCGAGTTCGATTTGAAATCACAAGTATGATTTCAGGCCAAAATTGCACGACACGAAGTTCAATTACCACTTTATTAAATCCATTTTGAAATCGCACAATTTTATGGCCTTAAATTTTAGATTTTGATGCATTGTTCGAAGCGCAGGTTTGTTAGAAATAGCGGAACCGGAAATGCTTTGACATTCATTTAGTATGCAAAACGATGTCATGTGACGAAATCTCATTCAAGCATAACAAACAAACAAGTAGTTCTGAAGTGAGAACGAAAATAGTCTCTTTCATGCATCAAAGTTCGATTTTCTTCGCCTGAATCAATGATGGAAGACCTTCCTTTCTTTTGTGGTTGAGGCTGAGACTTCTCGTTGTCTTTAGAATTTGAGGGTGCAACCGGTGCAATTCTGCGATGGATAATTTCCTTTTGAGTTGTGAAACTCCCTCGACTGCACGATGCCCAGCTGTGGATAGTTTTCTCTTTTAAATACCGTTCAAAGGCACTCTGCATGATTTTACGGGATTCAGGCTCTTTAGTATCTCTGCTTCTTTTTGTGATCTCTGCCTACAACTTTATAGTTGGGACCTTGTCAAGTTCGTGCGGCGCCGTTTGTTTCAAGATATATTTTTCAAGATGGCGTTCATTCACTGTTTTGTGGAGCGGGTCGAAAGACTACGTATGGTTATTCACAGCGATAGAGTTGAGCTCTTGTATTGCTTTGTTTGAAACTACCGCGAACCTGGAAACATGTACCTTCTTGAGATGGCTATGAATTTGTTGTTGTGTGGTTTTCGTTCTTTTATGTTTTGCTGAACTCGGTATCACACGAATCTTGAGCAGATGTTGAAGAAACAATGCCAAAATATTCGTCAAAATGGACACTGAATTTTGGAAACGTCTTGTAAAGAAGGTCTTCAGCCTGAAGGAGCTCGTAATCATTATTCGGAAACTGTAATTAATTAAATTCGTCAATTGTCTTGAAAAAGAAAAGACAACAATAACAAAGTTTTGCCCTGTAGTTGCAAAATTCGCAAGATAGGGGCTTTTTGTCATTCAATTTCCTAAAATTTTATTGGTTACATCAAACTAACCTTGAAATCTGATTGGTTGTTTTGTTTTACTGTCCCATTCTCATTGGCTGAGAAAAGGTGCGATTTAGAGCAAAAAATAGTGCGATTCGTGAATAAATCGCACTCCTGAGAGCCAATCAGATTGCAAGTATAACCAGTGATTTCAAAATGGATTTAATAAAGGCTGAAATCGCTCGAAAAATAAGAACAATTTAAGAACAATCTGAGGTTGAAATTTTTTTCACCAAACAAACAGACCGCGACGACAGTGTGAAGCCAACGTTTCTTTTCAAAATTCAGGGTCTTTACTATACATTCTCAAACTCATTAATTATTCATGCAGCTCTTACCCAACCAGAGCATCTTATTCTGATTCTGGTCAAGTGGATGAGTTTATAAACCCAATGAAAAACGAGTTGAAAACACGGCCTTGAAAGAAACCCGTGTTTGAAACGATTTCTTAATCTGCATATTCATAAAGCAACAAAAACACGTGGCGATAAACAAGTTCATTTAATCACACATTTTACGAAACAAACTTTAAACCTAAATTATTTACTGCTGACGTTGAATGTAGCGGTGCAGTTGTTAAACTACCCAAAACAGAAAAGCCCATTCTTTTTCTAAATTAAAATTCTCGCTCGATGGTGGCGACCTCGTGTTTTGGTTCACTTTCAACATTGCTGTACACTTCCGACCTAAAATGGCACTGACGTTAGAAATTTTATCAGACCAAATGCACACGTTACCTCGGAATTGCGCTGGCCACACACTTTTCCTCTTCTTCGCTAGTTTTAGGAGGTCTAAATCTGCACTCTGCCATTTGCTCTGTGAAGCAACGTGTTCGCTCGGAACTGACAAACAGCTTGGTAACAACGTGACATCAGTTGATGAATATTCAAAAATTGTCACAGCGCAGCAATTAGGTGATAGGATCATGCACATCATGCACATTGTTTTGAGGATCATGCACATTTCACGTCTCAAATATAATAGTTGAATTGGGAAATCATATTCAAATGATAATTTAAACTAATTTTCTTTGTTGGAGAAGTAGCTTCAAAAACTCGTGCTTCGGGTTTCATCAGGTTTCCAAACGCTCGAAAACAATAAACCCACTCGGCCTGCGGCCTCGTGGTTTCAAATGTTTCTCGCGTTTGGAAACCTGATGAAACCCTCGCACTCGTTTTTGAAATATTACGTCTTCCAGATATATTCATCACTCTTAAACTTCATTATCACACTTTTCGTGCGTAGACAGTAACAGATTACATGTATGAGTATAAACACTGAACACTACATGTACTGATAAGTACAGGTTCTTTGTCCATCACTTTATGATGCATGTGAAAGGTATGGTTTAGGTACCCTGCAGGTCAGAGTCCCTACAGTGAAGTACTGTACAGTACGGTATAACCACATTTGGAGCCATTAGAGAACACAGAATTTTAAGAACAAAATAGGAACATTTTGAGGCTGAAATGGCCGAAAAAATAAGAACATTGAGCCTGAGCTAAATTTTACTGGTTCTTAATAAAAAAAAGAGTGTAGTTTCTTACAAATGAAAGAATCAGCATTATTGAACAAGAATATAGTTTTTTCAGTATCGTTAAAAAGATTAAATAACGGATATTTAATACTGACTTACTTAAGGATAACAATGCGAGCAAGCTCTGAGCATTTCGACTAGCCTGTAGTACAGGCGGATTAGCGGGCTTCGGTACACGAGCGCGGGCGCGAAGCGCGAGAACTAGCGCACAGCGCGAGGCGAGAAAAATCTGCCTTTTTGGTCTCGCGCTCGCTCGCGCTAGCACTCGTGTATCGCGCTGGAGCCGGCTAATTTGTCTGTCCTGCAATGTAAATTTCGACCACCAACATGGCACTTACAAACGAACAGATTCTTGCGGCTTGCGGTGAGGTTAATGAGTTCCATTTTAAACTTCTCGAGGCTTCTTGCGCCGGTTAGACAGGATGTTTGGCCGGCTCGGCGACAGGTTCCTGTTAAATTTTGTCTCGCAATCTCTCATCGGAAGCAAATAAAAAAGATGGCGGATCAGCGCTCATTATTTTCCTAGTGACAGCTGTCGGGATATCCTGGTTAATTTTTCTCTCAGTGACGTAAGTATCAACATACAATGTGAACCGCGTATTGCCAATTTCAGTAAAAAGTGAAATGGAAGACATAAAGCATCGAAATGGAAATGAGTGGAAAGAAATTAGGGTAAATCAGTGACGCGAAGCATCTGGATGGTATTCTAGAAGGTCAGTATGTTCTGATTGCGTGATCTCCTGTGTTTTTCCTCGTTGGAATGATCGTCAATAAGTTTCATTCCAATTACGTCTCATCACGAATGACCCCAAATCGCTTCAATCAGACTCGTACGCACTCACGGTTCTGTCGCTCAAAAAGAAGTGAGCGCTAATGATTTGTTTCGGAACGTTACCACAAGTAACCGTGAAACCTTTCGTCATCAACAAGTTTTAATGTTACATGCTCATTGAGCTCGGTTGCATCGTTGATTTTCTAATCTTAAAGAATGCAAAACATTTTTATTTCCGGTGTTTAATATAACCTCAAAGTGAAAGATCAAATGCTTTCCTACCAAAATTATAAATATAGAAAATGCAAAAAGAGACACAGAGGGTCTCTAGTACAATGGGAGTGTCAAGTGGGCTATTTTAGGACAAAGATTTTCACTGATCCAAGAGTTGACTCGTGAAAATCTAAGGGCCAGTTTACCTAAAGGTGGAACACATGTCCGGAAATGCTCGCAGTGATGAAATTGGCAGATGCAAAATTTCGTCAAACTGCGCGAACGTCAAAGTACGCGGATTTGATGATTTTAGGGAATTTTAGGCAAATTTGTCTAAGCGAAATCAGCTTAAAATCAGCCTGGTGAAAGTGACGATTTTGGGAAGCGCTAGCTATAGCTATTCACTGTTATTGACAATTTTGACAAAGATTATGCAATATTTTATCATACACCGTCTAAACATACTGGTTGATTACACGGTTTTGGCAACTTTTCGCCATCCAGATTAGGCAAATTACAGTGCCTCATTGGGGATTTTGACGAAATTGCCTAAATTTCAAATCACTTGCCTTCAAAGCCATCTGTTACTCTTACCAAGTCCCCAGGAGAGGAACTGGATGCTCTGGAACTAAAGGGTCTCGGCAGAGGCCTGGTGGGACAATCGTTTGGCCCCGTCATGCGTGGTTGTGGTAGAGCCGGAAGGGATACATAACAGTCCTTTGGGCTTAATTCCATTATCTCCATTTGACTCGTGATTTTTTTTACATAATCAGTACGAAACAACATGCAATGCAAAACTAGGAATTTCAGTTAAAGACAGTAAAATTTAGCTGATCCCTTTTTTATGTTATTTCATTGAAGTATCGCCCCTCGATGTCTTCGCACACATATTCACATATTAACGGTTATATGAAAATAATATTTGATGCTGACTTACAGATTAACGAAGCCGCCATGGTGCAGTCTCTTCATCTCTGTCTTACCGATATCCGATCAAGGTTCTTACAGAAGTTTTCATTTTTCTTGCGTTCACAGTCGTCCAATAAAGCATAACAGACGCATAGATTTAAGCGAGGCTCGATTCGCTCGAAGCGGCAAGCCAAGGGGTCCGAGGGTATGCTCCCCCGGAAAATTTCCAAATTGTGCGTTACCAAAGATGCTATTCTATGTATTTTGGGGGGCAAAGTGTTACGAAAAATGAGCTGTTTATGTGCAAAAAATTAGATGTAGCAAGTAGCGCTGTTTCATCTTTAATTTTAAAAACTATTTTCTTCTTGAACTCAGTCTGCAAGTCTTAATGTATTGTTTTATGTGTACAAATGTTATTAAGTATAGGTAATCATACGGTTTCCAGTTCAATTTGGAATTAATTTGCACGCGTTAGTTTTTCAAAAAGCCGAAATTGCACGAGCCGCTTCGGCGAGTGCAATTTCAGCTTTTTGAAAAACTCAACAAGTGCAAATTAATGCCAAATTGAACGAGAAAAACCGTATGATGACATATTAATAATATAAACATAAAAAAATTTGGGTGGAGGATGTTTTGAACTTTACGAACTCTGAACTCACCTCTCGGTTTTGTCCGCGCGCTTATTCTCAGGTGATTATAATTAGCCAATCATGGCCCAGAATGTGCTCGCGCGTACATTTGAACTTCGCTTGCCTGCGCACAGGGAGCCCTCACATCCGTTTAGAATATGAGTAAAAGATCAAATTACCTTTATCACGCTCGTTGTGTGTTTTGAGGCCGCCATACCCGCGCGCGGTAAATTGCGCGGTCTGCTAGTGCGAGGTCTGGAACCGAGATTACGGAAATCGCTCAGAGCCTGCTCGGAGATCTAATAAAGTGACAAGGGATGAAACTTAAATCGCAGCGTTTCGAATTTCGCATTACTTCGAGGGGAACTTTACATCATAATTTGCCGAAAATTGCTCTGTGAGAAGAAGAAGGATTAGGCTAAATATATCTTATCTCGTTTAGCCCAAACACCCAAAAAGTATGCGATATTTTGGCGTTGTTTTAAACTACCCGCTTTCGCGCTCCACAGCGGTCAAACGACTGGGCACTCGCGTGAACACGCGCGTGATCTACGCACTTCCGGTCACTTTCCCTCTTCATCCCACAAAATTTCCACGGTCAACCTTCGCCACTCGAGCCATCTCGGTACTAAGTTCAATCATTCTGCCCCTACAAACGTTCTTTTCCCGAGTTTTACTGCTTAGGCAACAGCCTCTCTGATCCGAAAATCTGTCCCCAGAGAGACCAACGACAACTATCGCGATAAAAACACAAGTCTTTACGTTTCGCTACGAACTCGTAAATTCGACAAGAAAATTCACTATTGTTGCAGAAATAGTTTCTTTGTTGAAAAAGATATATAAAAGAGACGCCCCTTTTAGAGCTGTGTTTAAGGTAAAAACCTTAGCTGTTTTGTTTTCGCCTTATCCTCGCGAAATGAAACACATACCGCGAAATTTAAATCTGCCGCCATTTTGGCGCTTGGTTGTTTCTATAGAAATGGTGCAATCCATTCCCACGCGCGCTCTATCGCACGCGCGTGGCTTAAGCATGCGCACTCATTTGACCGCTGTGAACTTTCGCGCTATGTCTCTGCCAGTTGGGGCCACGGAAGTCAGAAATACTACAAGTTGATTGACAGATTCGAAGCGGAAGTGATAAGGTCGCTTGTTCTCATTGGTCAGTTTTTTTATACCGGAAGTGTGGTGATTGCATTCCGGAAATAGAATGCTGCCACAAGGCCAGGGCCTAGGCCAAGGTCAAGGTCAACGCCAAGGCCAGATCCGATTCATGATGCCACAGTGGCGGGAAGAGTTCAACAACTTTTAATTTGGAAAAATTCAGGAATTTCACGGCTGTTCTGTTAAGAAATTTCTTCCTCCTGACAACATGAGGCAGGTATTAATTGTATTAATTGCCAATGTCAATCAACTGTAAGGTATTTTTTTGATTTGAGAACGGCGAGGTTTTCGTTATTTGACGTCTTTTTCGGTCCTGCGATTCAGATCAGCTTAAAAATTATGTCGCCGTTCGTTTGCCTCTTGCTGTTTGACTCACTGTCAAAAGAAAGTGCTGGATGTCGTTTGGCTGGCCACAAGGCACAATACCTTTAGTTGCTGCATTGGCGGCCGGTAGTCGCATGGATAGTTAACCTGGAAGAGACTGGCTGCTACTGTCGTTGGTAGTGGGAAGTCCTTTCTCAAAGCAAATTTCTGAGTGTAAGACCAAAACGTTTTTTTTTTAACAAGCACAACTGTCGACTCAATGTTGATTCCTAAATATTCCACAGCTGAATTATTTTTCAAAACATTTGCAACATCAATTTATGCATGTATATTTTCTTGATATAAGATTATCCCAAGTGATATGATTTTATTCGATTTGTATAGTTGTATTATTATTGTTCTTTATAACTATTTTAATTATAAATCTTGTTCTTGTTCATTATACACGCAATTCAGTCTTCGGACTGCGAAGTGTTCTTTTTTAATAAACGATTTATAATCAAAAGGAAGCCATTGTTCCACCTTGTTGCAACGCTGTGTATGCGCGTCAAGAAACCCGCATTTTGACCTCCGGTCTCTTCTTCACAACTTACTTCCGTTCCCCCTAACTGGCAGAGACATGCGACGAAAAAAGTGAGAATTTTCATCCCTTGTCACTATTATTTACGGTGAGTGATCGGATTCTCCAAGAAATTTGCGAGTCGCAGACTTCCCTTATCTAGGTTCCAGACCTCGCACTAGCAGAGCGCGCGCATATTAAAAATTCAAAATGGCGGCCACAAAACACAAAACACGCGCGATGACGCTAATTTGATGTTTTATTCATATTCTAAACGGATGTGAGGGCTCCCTGTGCAAGATCGGAATGGAACGAGGATCAATTATAGGTATAATGAGCTATTTTGCCACCTTTTTTTGCACCAAAACTGATAATTTTGCTTTCCAGTTTGCTAGGTTAGAATGCCTTTGATATCCAATACTGCCTGTTGTGCGGATAGGCCTACCTCTACTGTCTTATATCACGACTAGCTCACGTGGTAAAATTTAAACTGATGACGTCCCAAGTAGTACAAAGAACATTACCACTTAGCGCCAGTATATGGGATGTTGGGCGGGATTAACGAAATGAAGAAGATCTACTTAAAGCTATCCTTACTTCGACGAAGCCACTCGGCCCAAGAGGATCAAACTTCTTCCGTGCGAAAACTTTTATCTTCGAATTAGTGAAAATTTTAACTCAAAAATCATGTCACAATTTCCCTGTAAATCAAAGCACACAAAAGTTGTTTGACAGAAGTTTCTCACACAATTCAAATTTGGAATTTAGACAATCAAAACTGAAATGATTTTTTGACTAAGAACCTATTTTTCTTTGCCAGGCTCACCAGGTTCTTATATTTTGGGGTATTTAACTGGTGCCAAGTTTCAGCCTGTAGGTTCTTAAATCACAGGTTCTTACATGCGGGTTTTACTGTATTCTGCTTTCTACCTATGGCTGATAATTGCCGTTGTATTTCTTCATCCGCCCATATATCAAGCAAACGTTTTGTTTCATCATAGCCTCAAAACAGTACTGTATCTC
>JAHPZR010056261.1:0-2500 GCA_019787425.1 Platygyra sinensis | reverse complement strand
TTGTGATGTACAATCCTGATGCCAAGTTTGAAGAACATCGCTGTAATATTTCTAGGGATATTCTTGATTGAGTGTTGTCCTGTTTTCGTGAAACCACCTATGACGTCATCACTTTACTCACAAAAACGTAAATATCTCTAAAACGAAAAAGATATTCTAAAAAGAAAACGCCATTCTTCCATACTTTAAAGGCCTTTGAAATAAGCAGTTTACGCGAGCTCTCGTGGCGTTCGGATCTCTGACCAGGCGATCGAAGATACGCTTAAAGCGGAATTTCGCTCATATCTTCGACATCGAACGTTCTTCTGCCTCACAATTCTCTGGATTACCTTACCTTCACATCGTGATCGATGAAGACAACAAAATCATGGCTTTTTCTGATCGAGTCCCAGAGTAAAGATGAGCCCACGCGCGATCGACCGATCAATTGAGATCCTACAAACGCAGATAGATGTTAACAACTATTTCCTCTACATATCCTGCCACTTTGTAACGTATGGCAACACTTGAATACCTGTGCTTCCCGAGTAATGCAGGTTTACGCCTCTCATCGAATTGCCTTGAATAAGTCGCGACTGAAAATTTTAGCTCACCTAAGCTTGAATGCAAATTGCTTATATTTACTTCAGGTTGTCTGTTGTTTACACTTAATTATACGTTTATGGCTCAAATGTTCTACTTTATTATTTTACAGTGAACTCAAGAGACACTGTTTATGCACTGTGCTAACATGTCATGTGTATCATTGCCTGAGATATAGTTATTATTAACAGAAGTTAGTAACATGAAGGACTGTGCAAGGAGTTTACTAGTAAAGATCTGTTTGCCAGTAAAGATTTTTTTTTCAGTGATGTCATAGTTACTAGTGTGTAAGCTTTTGCAATACTGTACCTAAATCTGGTCATGGAAACCTTACATGTACATCCATGTCATAATGATGTGAGGTAGTGCACAATTTTAGGTATACCCTTTGCCTTGGATTATTTACATTGTTGTAAACTGACATTTTCCCATAACTCAAAAAAGTTGCAAAGTCAATCAAGCAAGTTACAAAAAGTCAAGGTGACCAGATCAATGGGCATTTAACTTGGGAGAGGGTTACCAGGGTACGACAAGAATTGTATGTTTTGTTAAATGCAGTTAAGCTTGGGCAGCCTCTGGCACTCAAACAGCCCAGATTTCAAAATATTATGTCTTTAATGTTGAAACCAAGTTGAGACTAGGCTGCCATACTACGCAAGTGGTCACTTCTCTTTTAAATAAAAACCTTGATCTCTCCTTGGAGAGAACAGAGCATGAAATAAAAAGAAAAAATGGCTGATAAATTCTCTGCAATCAGTGGCCAGCATTCTAATATTCAAGGCCAAATGTATATATAGAAAAAAGACAACATGAGGTTCATCACTTTACCTGTATTTCAGGATTCTTAATTGATTTTTGTGTCTAGTTTTACCTAAGAAATTATAACCTTTCGAAAGAAACCTATTGTAATGCAATGTTCGACTGGATTCCCATTGTCTTTGCTTCATGCTATAAAGTCAATGGAGAATAGTCACCATAATGGTTAATAGTTTTGAGATTTTAGCAGTGTCTGAAAATAAAAACTTGAGATGACTATTGTTAAGTGCTCATGTGGGGTCTTGATTGCCTTGACAATTTGGGCCAGACTTTTAGGAAAACATCCATCCCCATTCAGTAATTCTGGGCAACCAGACAAGTATAGATTTCAAACCTGGCCTTGTACCAATATGAGGTACAGTACATGTAGGTACTTAGCACATGCACATGCACATGCGCACAACAGATGGCAACAAACAAATATCTCCACATTACAGAAACAAAACAATCCAGACCAATCTTTAATTGAAGTATGTTATCAACATTTATCTTACAGCCTGAAACTGGCGGTCAAGAAATGCATCATAGAATATTACATTAAAAAACCTGATATGCTAATAATTTGGAGCAATTTTTCCAAAACATGAAAGTAAATAATTGATATTGGAAGCGCACAATTTCGCGGGATGTTCTTCGTGAGCATTTCATGCGACTCAATTCACCAACTTCAACATCGTATAATTCACTAACCAGAGGGGCGCTTAGGGGGCGGCCTGATTCATTTTAATATTAGGAAATTAACTTACTTTGGGAATGGATATTAATTTGAAGTTTGACAAGTTTGGGTTTGGAGAGAAATCGACAAAATGTAACATCAACTCAAATTTCACGAAGGCGTAACAAAGCCCGACAGTGAAGCACCGAAGTCAAGTCGTAACTTGTCTTAGAAATCAAGTATAGAGTGAAGAACGTTTCCAGCACCTAGCCCAGTGCCAACTCGAACCTGATCCCCTGTGGGTTATTAGAGAGTCGCAAAGGCTAAAAACAAGTAGGTAAAAAATGATCACTATTGATGACTCACCTCGTTCCAAGAAGCCCGCCATGTTTGAGTTCATGGTCCCGACGGATAATAAGAGGCGATCGTTCGTGATTCGCTAATACG
>JAHPZR010056260.1:42500-67500 GCA_019787425.1 Platygyra sinensis | reverse complement strand
TTTCTTCGCCGCGTGACGAAATATCACGGCGCTGCGAAAGAAAGATGAAAGTTGTAAATTTAAAAAGACGACAAAAACAAGCCAATTATTTTGAGATCAGTCGTATTTCAACTATGTTAAGTTAGTGGCCATCTAGTTCTTTTCTTGGCAGTTCTGTACTAGCTGAATAACACTCCAAAAAACATTTGAACGAAGCGAATAAACTTAACTAATAAACCAACCGCGCTGGTGGTCGCCGTAAATTAAATATGCAGAAATCCAGCGTGCGAGATACTGGGCGCGATCCATTTAACCAAAATTTCCGGTCCGATTTCCCAAGATAACATGCCGGCAAATGGATCGCGACGAACCGGTCTTGTTCCATTCCCCTCTCGAGACAAAAATTTCATGCTCATTTTCAAAATGGCCGATGTTGTGTCTTTGTTGCCTGTTTTGGCATTGGTGGAGGATTTCGAGGAAATAAATGATATAATGGACGATGACTATGATATTGTTTTGTTTAGTGCTGTGAGCTGCTTCATGCAACAGAATTTAACCCGTATCAGTGGTTATTTCGAGCAGACTGTCCCCAGATATTTGCCTGATGAGTTCAGGCAACATTTCCGAATGACATGAGAAACATATGAAATGCTCACGCGAGAAATTGTACAAATGGGACATGTACCTCTGGGAAACGCTTTTGGACGACAAGTCATTGCGCCTGAAAAGCAGGTCTTAACTTTCTTATGTAGCATCGGGAATCAAGAACTGGCGAGGTCTGTCGCGGATCGATTCGATATAACAAAGAGTAGTTATAACAGGGTGTTCGGCAGAGTTGTACAGGTGACTGTTGACCTTTCTGGTCAATACATCAGATGGCCTCATGGTGAGTAGTATCAATAAATCAGTGAAGTTATCTGCAAAAAGCAGGCATGATGCGCACTGAAACTTTTGACCAGGATTGACCGCCATGTTGATTTCCGGGTTCGGAGAAACTGGGCCTGAGCAGAAATCGTCAAATGGAACGGGATTTTCCGTGCATTCCGTTTTTTCGGAATTTTAGGACAACCTCCAGAGGTTGTCCACAATTTTCGAAACGAATTTCCAGAAACGTTCTGTTCCATTTGATTTTGTACCGGAATTTCCAGAAATTTTGGTCAAATGGATTGCGCCCACTGTTCACTTTTAAACCTAAAATTCCCAAATACAGAGAACGAAATGAAAGAAATGCGAAAGGATGCTCAATAACAATAAATTTTCATTCACGCTGAGGCGAAGAAACCTGTTTGAAAGCAACAAAATGATCAACATTTCGTAGATGTGCTTTCCTGCATGACCGCATGTTGATTCAAAATCAAATTATTCTTCACACTAAAGCAAAAGCTTGAGTTTTCCCGACCACTTTTGCAGTCATTTAACACCGGTGCTTTAGCAATCGTTCCAAAACTTGAATTCGACTTCAAAGTAATAATGTATTTTGCCATTTTTGTTTCTAAAGTCCGAAAAGCTGCTATAAATTTGCGATCTGTTGTCAAAACTTACGCTTACTTGAAAGCGCTCTGATCTTCATGCTTTCGCGGTGGTTGTAGGAAGAACTTCTTCACCGGAAAGGTTTCAGGACTTTGCGAGGAAGGCTTTGGAACGTTTTTCAATGAGGCAAATCGATCAAAAATCGATCAAAAATCGATAAAGATTTTACGCAGTCCTATTGGCTAGCTTTGCAATTTGTCCCTACAAAGAAAAACAAACCCAGCCGGATTTTTACCGTGGTATGCCACAGGCATCCCACGGAATAAGTTACAATTAAAAACCTATACCAGCACTAGAAAGAGCACCTTAACTTTAGTAATCCTGCAGAGTTTCAGCATTTCAGGTGTAATATCAGCTGAGAAAATGTAGGTTGAAAATTGAAAACATTACAGTAGGCAGCAAAGCTAAAGTTGTGCTCAAGAAGATGCAGAAGGCATGTCTCTCAGGAACATTAAATATCGCGCACACTTTTAAAGTGGTAATTTGACTTGTAGGCGAACTCTGAAAAGAAGGACAATCTCATACATACTTGTATATACACTACCATTTTTAATAGGTTTTATATTGATGATGTTAGTTTTAAGTTATAATGTTAGATTTGGTTGCTATTTTATTCACTGATTAGCTCATGGGCTATGCTGCGGCGCCTCATGTTGCTGTTATTGTATATGGCATACAGACGTTTTTACTGCTATATATAATAATAATTATTATTATTATTATTGTTATTAATTATAAGTCAACTAAAATGTTAGTATGCTGTCCAATTATTTCACATTATGCGACAACATGCACCAACCAAAAGTGACTTATAATAAACTCATGGTTACAAATCTGCTTTGTAATTCTGGGAAGTAATACTCTAAGAACATGGGTTGATGTGGAAGTTCAGATCTATACTCTTTCATTTGGTATTACTGCTGTACTTTTAAGTCTGTTTTGCCTTATTTTGTGTTTCTGTAGGCAATTTCTAATGCCCTTGACGAAGAGCTGCAGGAAATGGCGTGGAAAGCAGTTGTACCACTTGTTGGAAAACTGAAGTCGTTTTATGAATATGCTTTAGAACTTGGTAAGCGACTGCAGAAGTGTTGGCTAAGATACAAGCTTGAGTGGTAACTTTTTGTTGTTGTTAACCACCGGTTTTTCTTGGTTGAATGAATAGTACAGTGACAAATGACTCCTCACTGACTAGTGATAGAAGACATAATAATTTAATATGTTATTTCACTTGGAGGTCTGTGTGGTGAAAAACTGCGACTGAGGTCTTGAAAATCTACACAGACTGACTCCAAGCCTTGTTGACTTTTTCCACTCACAGTCAGGTGCATGTTACCATGACTGTGGTCAGAGAGGGGAAAATCAGGACTGCATTAAGTATCCATCAGACTGCAGGATATGTTACCATGCCCTCTTTTTATGGTCTTTCGTCTAATTCTGAACTTTTGTTAGCATCTCCGTCCTTTAAAATAAAAAAAAAAACCACTTGGTGACAGGGCTTTCACTGCTGCTGCTAATGGAGCAAACTGCGGAGTGAAATACGGAGGACGACAATTTTGAACATTTAAAGTCTAAATTGAAGATATTATTATTTAGAGTAGCTTGCCCTATGAATAGCTCATGATATGTTTTAGTCTCTTTATTATATCCAGAATTTTGACCTGTTTTTAATCTTTTTGATGTTAACTGTCAATTTTTTTCTTATTTAATATGTAAGGTGCATTTGATAATATTCACACATTAATTATATTTGCACCTAAGAAACGTTTTTACTAAAGCAAGAATGGTAAAATACTGCTTCAGGCTTGTTTACTCCCAAGAGTAGAAAAGGCAATGGAGTCATTCAAGTTATCTTCAGCTGTTCAAGGCTATTATGTGTACAGACATACAGCTGAATATGGGAGCCATCTGTCGGCCATTTACTATACAAATACTCAAGAATATGCAAATTTATGGCATGGTGTCCAGATGGTCTCGCAGATAAGCTGCATCCCATACAGCTGTATGTGTGGCTTATATGCCAGGGTTTACGGCATGTTATTTTGGTAAAACGGAGAGAGACCCATTGAAAACCTGTTTTTCAGGTAAAAGGAAATGCACATGTCAAAATTCAGCTATTTTTGAGCACTATCAAAAATGGCCAGAAAATCTAGGGGACGTTCTCAGGGCTCAAAATAACGGCTTGTCACTGGACAATGTCTGGCCAAGATGACTAATTTGTTTGGACAAAATTTGGGTTTGGTGGTCATTTTGACTGGTTATGTAAACAGTTAAATCATAAAATATCTCAGCAGCTTGTACAAAATAGGAGAATACAGATGAGACAGTCATGATCTTCGGCTCTGTTAATGCCGTGGCATTTTAGCGGTTTGCTAAAATAACACAGGAAACATCTTCCTCTGTAAATATGCTAAACAGACTAGACAACAATGAACATCATTTCAATCAACGTCTTGTATTAACACGCAGTTACAGTTTTAATTGTGTTGCGGGCGGGAAAAATAGCACTTATGTGTGGTTTATTAGAAGAAAGGTCTATCTATAGCAAATATCGTGTTCGTACTGTGTTAGCGTCATCTGCAAGATCACGAGAAAAGTTCATCTTAAAATGCTTGTCCCAGAATCAACAATGTTTCTTTAAATTTCTTTAAATTTCTTTAAATTTGTCTCCATTTCGCAATAGGACATGTCTCGTGTGCTGAAAAGTTGACCACCGAACAGAGTTCCAGGAAATGTTTGCTAGTACTGAACAAAATAAAGGAAAAAAATTGGTTTCCATGGTGAGCGTCTACAGATCGAAACAATAACTCTCGATAATGGGTACCTTTTATTCTTGCTATGCCATCAGTGTATTTTGTGATTTTGACAGCTTCCTGATCACGATAATTGCTAACAAATTCAGTAAAACAGTGTTTTCGGTAGATTTCCAGCAGACCTGAAAATGCAACAAACGGCATGTTTACCTTCTGGCACACCCTTATTGAAAGGCCCGACAGCAAAGCTTTGCCCACGAACAACATCTCCACTCGATAGATTTTTTAAAATTTTTACTGAAGTCAGATAATGAGTTACTTTTGTCAGAAATGCAAAAAAATTGGGGTCACCTTCTTAGTTTCAGATATAAAGTGGGGGAAACTACCCTGATTTTGAAAAATTGGGGCACATAATTCAGCATGGTCTACAGGGGTTTAGAGTTAAAAATATCGAAGGCGAGTCAACTGAGGCAAACGATCGTAGTCTTATTTTGTAGAAGTGGGTCTGTCGCATAAGTAATTACAAATTTTACCAACTTTTTCACAAAACAGGCATTTGAAACCGTCACACCGATGCAGGGCTTGACACTTACTTTTGACGTCACTTTCCACTATGGAAAGTATGCTTAAAAATTTATTTTCCACAGCAATAAGATATTTTCCAGAATTGCAGGAAGCATATTTTTTACTTGCCATAATCACTAACAAACTCTGATAGCCACTCTCTTCGAAATCCACGTCCAGTCATCTTCCTTTTCTTTTCATATTTTTCTCATGTCGTTGGTGTAGAGAACTGGAACGAGTTATAACTATTCAGAAAGGGACTAGCACTAGTTGAAGGATGATGTAATCAAAGATGGAGACAAACGCCTTCCACACGAATAAAAACAGTTTTAATAAATGCTAGTTGTAATATGTCATGAATTGGGCATATTGGTTAACATTGGCTGTTCTTGGTCTGTTCGTTCTTGACTCCTTGGCATACCTTCATCGCTAGTGCGCCAAAAAACCAAAACGGAAAAGGCTTATGTTGTTGATTGAAGGCAATCGAAGGCACCCTCGGCAATGAACATGAAAGAACACATTCAAAATGGCGAATACCATTTTCATACCCAGCACTGCTAAACTCTAAAACTCCCCTATTGAATAATCCATTTTGTGCCCAGTCTTCCTACGCCAGGCACGACGGATACGGATTTTGTGGATACATTCTTGGCATTCCGAAAAGAAGTTCTTCTTTTAATAACAATCTTTTGTATTATTTACGTATTTCTACCGCATGCATTACTTTTTCTACCAGCCTCTTTGAACACCAAAAACTACTTTCCAGACTGTAGAAAACAACTTGTCTGGTCGGGCAAATATTTTTTGTCAATTGACATTTTTTACTTTCCACTGAATCTACTTTACTCTCCAGTGGTGAACGGGTAAGTGTTAGTGTCGAGCCCTGCGATGAAGGAAGAGCTAAAAAATATGGAATTTGATTGTGCATTTTGCAAAACATTCAAACTTCTTGTCAAAAGATTTTCTTAATTTGTGTGCTAAAAGCAGAAAATCGGTAGAGAAAATGATCCATCAAAAGAAAAACAGGGGTCACTGTACGTCCAAGATCGTTGAATCCAGGAAAAGCTATAGCAGTGGCCATCTATCCTGTCATTTGTTCATTTTATTACTTAGCGTGTGCGCTCATGCATGACTTGGCGTGTGAATTTGCATGTGCAGTAAGGTAACCTGCGATTATACCCTCACACAAAAAAACGCCTGATCGCAGGTTAGCAGTGAGTATGTGCAGAAACAATTAGCGCGGACGTCCTAACCTTGATAGTTATTTAGGTTATTCTGCTGGCTTGATCTGGGAAATTTGTCTCACCTGATACATTGAAAGATATCCAAAAGTAAAGGAGGCAAATCTTTTTCTCTGGACACCGTTGATATGAAGCTTTTAGCCTTTCTTATATTTCCTGCATGCTGACCGAGCCTAGCTGAGCAAAGGCAGCGATCTTTCACTTGTAGTTGTAGCACTCGGCACAAGCCTATGCAGCCCAACATGTAGTGGTGTTTGGTAGAAACCCAAAATGTTTACAGCCAAAATCGCATCCAACGTAAGCCGTAAATTAATATCAAACTATGTGCAGAGTAACTACGGTTAAATGAGCATTTCTAATAAAGTAATACAGCGAGTTTTGATCATTGTTATCACTGGCAGCCCTGCATTTCAAGTTTCACATCGAGTAGAATGCAGTCTGAGCCCATTGCCTGTGGAAATGCAAATCGCAAGCATTTTTAAGCGATACATTTAGTGATTTATGCTCTTTAACAACACATATTTGTGCATATGAGGCAATATTTTTGGCTTAATAGAGAAATTCTTCAAAATAACTTTTTCAATATCTTGACCGGTCAAAAAAGAGACAGGACCGAGCTAATATTGGTTTGGCCGGTCAACACGACTGACCACCGTTCAAAAATTATTTTGAGCCCTGGTTCTTGCCCGCAGCCTTTCAATTTACGTAATTTTCATGAGTTTCTGTCAAATGTTGTCTGTCTGTAAGATCCCAGGATTTCAGTTGCTCTCAAGCTTAACCCTGTATTTCAAGTACATTTGTGACATCAGTTTGAACTTGTTGTTTTGTAATTTTGTGCAGAGACTGTCCTTCCTCAGCTTCTTCATGCTCTCTGTGCTGGACCAGAGACACCTCTTGAGCACCTTGAACGGCAGCAGGTAAATATCATGTGTTTGCTACACTACTAAGTTAGTTCAGAGGGCCAATAAGTAAAATCAAACAGACGGATTGTTCAATTGCTAGTCTAGCACTGTCTCGAATGATCCCGCAAGATCTCTCGAAGATTTTTGGGTACTCGCATTCGTGTAATAAATCTCTTATTAATCAAGCTTGCTTGGGGCCATACTGGGAGGATATTGGCCGTCAGTCTTTTTTGTATGGATCCATACTGTTAAGACCTTGGGCCAATATTCTCCCAGTATTTTCCGCATGCTTGGTTAATAATTTTAAGATATATTTGCAGTATTAGGAAATTTACTTTACCACACATTTGTGACATCTGACAGTGGTTGCACCACAAGTAGAATGGAGCTCTGATTCACAGGTTACAAGAATAAATGTGTGAATGACTATAACATTGACAAACTGATCAACTGTAGATTTGACTACACAACTTGAGTGCCGCACTCATCATATGAAATTGCCAAATGCGAATTTACATTGTTACACTGATTTGAAATACGCATACAGCCAATGGAAATATGATAGCTACAATAAGTGAATGGTGTTACAAAACAATGGAAAACAGGAGATTCTAAATAAACTCTGTTACCATTGTGTGACAAGATGAGCAATAAAATTTTGCAACAAGAGAAGCCATAAAATTTATAAAATGTTAGTAATTTTCAGGAGAAAGCTGTTTGTGGGTCTACATGATGTTATCAATTTATTCATTTTGTTCAGAGAGCCAATAGCTAAAATCAACCAATCAGATTGCTCCATTGCTGGGTACACAGTTGTTTCAGGTTTAACCTAACCAAGATTTACAGTCTTTCCTCTAAAACTGTGAACACCAGAGAAAATTTCTGGAATGTTTATTGTTTCGCGACTAATCAAATGCAAGGTGAAGCTGCAAAAGATAACCGCCAAACCGCAGCATGGATTAGTCACGACTTGAATCGAAACAACGACATGGCTTTTTCTTCCACGACAATTCTTCAATTTTACCGTTTTCCAATACTGAAATTGTTCTTTTTGTATTTCAGCTTATTTATATGCAAAGAATAGATATGAATGATATGTTCAGTGATATATTACAGGAAAGCGATGTTGAATCGAGTAGATAGGATCAGACAAGGCTAGACAGCGCTGACAGCGCTAGGAGCGCGTCTGAGAGCAAAAAATAACAAACCAATCAGAAGCGGAGCTGACTGTTGTGCTTCACATGCAGTTCAAAAGGTCATGCTAGTTGGCTGTGATTGGTGATTTTCGATCCGTATTTTTTTTGTAGCTGAGAAGCATTCATCCGAAAACTTGTAGCATAGTAAATTTTGACAATTTACACTCACTTCTAGGCCTATTCCTAATTTGGAAGCTTGGTTTTTGAAGGTTAGTCGTGGAAGAAAAGCCAGTTCATTGGATGAAAAAGCCAGGTCGTTGTTTCGAATCAAGTTGTCCCTAATGCATGCTGCGGTTTGGCGGTTATCTTTTGCAGCTTCATCTTGCATTTGATTAGTCGCGAAACAATAAACATTCCAGAAATTTTCTCTGGTGTTCACAGTTTTACAGGAAAGACTGTAAAACCAGTAGAGGTGCCCAAATTCTTACTTAATATTAAATTTATAGTTTCATAGTTGGAAAACACTCTGTCCGTTAAAATTTTGTCAGTGGGTGTTTGGAACTTGTATAGTTTGGATTGTCAGCTTACTCTTGGCTAGTTTATAAGTTTATTGACCAGAATGAGTTCCTGGATACATTTGTATGATGCAAGTTGAATTCATGGCTCTTTGATTCTGATCTTTCAAGCAAAGTGTGTATTTTATCTTACTCCTATCAAACAATGGGCTTTGCAACAACAGTACTAGGCAGGCTAAATATTTTGTTTTATTTTCTCTGTCACAGGCCCTGGCAAAGCAGTTTGCAGAAATTCTTCACTTCACCCTTAAATTTGATGATTTAAAGGTACAAATTGTGTGGTGTTGAATTCAGGCTCATATCGTTTCTGCAATGAACTAGCTTCTTTATTTTCATAAGATTAACAACAAATACCTGTTTTTATATTATTGTTAGATTTAGTCCTTCAGTAGCATTTTAAATGAAACTGTTAAAGGTTCTATTGAAGCCTTACACTACAGTACTGTAAGATTGATATTAAAATCGTTTAAAAATCCAAGCTTTCGCCGATCTTCCATAGATCGGTGAAAGCTTGGATTTTTAAACAATTTTAATATCAATTTTACACGTAGTGTAAGGCCTCAATAGAACTTGCCCAGGGGGTCACCCTTTGGCAAGTAAAATCGTCTGGAGTTAGAGAGAGTAAAATCTATAAGTGGGTCTCAGGCAGGAAAAGGTTAAGGGAGATAGTTTTTAACCCTTTAGTACCCAAGGGGTCTCCCTTTGACGAGTAAAATCGTCTGGCGTTAGACAGAGTAAAAATCTATAAGTGGGTCTCGGGCAGGAAAGGGTTACAGTTTCATACCTGTTTTTGTTTTCAACATTGACAGATGACAAATCCAGCAATTCAAAATGACTTTAGCTACTACAGGAGAACACTTAGCAGAAGAAAAATGGCAAATGCGGTGAGCTACAGGTTTTGATAAATTTTTACTCTAACAAAGTTGACAATTTTCTTTGAGTTCACATTGTACCAATTGATGTCTAAACACCTGTATATCACTGCCTAAAAACAGTTCATTCAACAACCTTGTTGATTTGTTTCTATATTATATCTTTTATGCAGGATGATGACAACGAAGGTATTCAAGTGTCGAACGAAATGGCAAACAGAATGTCTTTATTTTATGCCTACCCAACACCTCTTTTAAAAACTCTTAGCGATGCGACGTCAAAGTTTGTAACAGAGGTAATAAAATATTGGTTAATGTTGTTCGCCTAATGTGAATAAAAGTCATCTCCTTCAGAAAAGCAATAAGGTGTTTCCAAAGTACAGGTTTTTTCCCTTAAGTACAGGTCAAGACCACTTATCTCAAATTGGCTTGCTGTGACATGGCATAGACTGACGTGACGTGACATGACGAGATATCGAGAGGACATGGTGTGATAAGTGTGACATGACTTGGCATGACCTCCACACAACAAATGTGACAACTTACATCCGTTGTGTCAAAGCCTAAAGTGATAATTATTCGTATGAGTATCATGAGGTGGATCAATTTTCTGAATTAATCATGATACTAATTTATTTATCGTTTCTTGCTTTCAGAACAAAAGCCTCCCAATAGAAAATACAACAGATTGTCTTAGCACTTTAGCAAATTTATGCAGAACTATGATAGAAAATCCGTAAGTACTATATTATGTTCTGGGTGTTTTTGGTCCTTACACCTCAGTGAAATTAGTGAAGTTATTTAGAAATCAAAATTCTTAGGCTGCCTTCCTAAACACAGCTGTAGGTTGAGCAGTCTTGCCATTCTCTGGGAATTTTTGTTTGTCATGGAAGTAGGAGTTGAACATGTTACATAATAATGTTGGTGCATTTGATCATTTGCACCATTGAAACATTGCCATTACCATTACCAGTACCAGTGCCAGTACTACCACTACCACTACCATTGCCATTGCCATTGCTATTGATATTGACATTGCCACTGCTGCTGCCACTGCCGCTGCTGCTGCCACTGCCACTACCATTACTGTCACTGTCACTGTCACTGTTACTTTTATGTTATTGTTGTTAGATTATTAAAACAAAATAATGGGAATAGTGGCCACTGGCCTGATAACTCACAGCTTTGACCTACAGTATATCGAATTTTGTTTCTAAACCATTTTCTGGTTTGTTGTTGATTCAGAGATGACATCAATCCTGGTGGTACTGGAAGGAGCTGTGTTGTTCCCCTTTCCCATTACATTTTTTTTTTATTTTCAGGGAATTTTCCGCTAGAGTTGCAAACCAAGAAACATATCTCTTTTGTCTTCGAGTAATGGTAAGTTAGTTTGTATATTAAGTCACTTCTTGTACGTGTACTGCAAAGCCTCCATCTAGCTCAACTAACTGTTGAATGAAAATTTTCTGATCACGAATATGGGATAAACGTTGTATCTGAACTTTTTTTTCAAACGATTCAGCCAATAATTTGATTTTATGATGTTTTTATTTTCTTTTTAGGTTGGTCTTATAATTCTCTACGATCACGTACACCAGTAGGAGCATTTGCTAAAACATCAAATATAGATGTAAGTGATTACTTAAGGCTATAGAACTGTCGCTTTGTGTCACCATTAATTTATTGGTTTCCAGTTCCCTTTTGCTTTGGTCTTGGTGTTCACCAGTTCTCCTCTCCTCGGCCACGTTTTCTCAAGCGTCCCTCTAGCTTTGTTGGAAAGGAAACCCTGCTTGTCCAGTAGGCACCGTTGGACGTATTAGATTTGAAAGCGATTTCTCAGCAAATTTTAGGCGAAAGGCATCTCAGACAAAGTGGCTCCTTCCTTGAATTCAAGTATTACTGCATGAAATTGAAGACCAAAAGAAGAAAGGGGATTAGGAGGTTAATCTGTGTCACTCGCTTCAGCTACCCCCTCCCCAGCCTTGTGTGCCCCCCTACGGGTGTGAGGAATATGGTGTATGATTATTTGTTTTTGCTCTTGTTACCAAAACATTGTAAAATGTAAATTGGGTTAAATTTATGATGTGAATTTTATTACTTCGTAGATAAAAGCGTCAATAAAAGTGTTAAAAGATCAACCTCAAGGTTCTGTAGATGGTCTTCTTAATGCTTTAAGGTGAGCTAACAATTTACAAAGTTGGGAAGAAATAAGAAGTTATGGAAGAATAAGATTTTATTTTGATCAGCCACGTAGAAACGTCCCACTTCTTTCAGTCCAGTCCTGTGAAAGAAGTGTTTTTAAGTATGTCATAGAGCAGTTCTCAATTGAGTGTCATAAAACCAAAACCAAAGGTTGGACTCTAGCCAACCACAAAGAACACAGACAATACAGTAAACCAATCAAAAGTCCATTTAATGATGATGATGATGATGGTGATGATGATAATGATAATCGTAATAATCATACATTTTTATTGCGCTAGTTATAGAAAATGTTCAAAAGCACTTTACATGTCATAATACAAAGTATAAAAAGTTACATTACGATTAAAAAAGTATGCTATTACAATGCTAAACAATGTAAAATTTAAAAGAAGACACCATATGATTTTAGACCTAAAACTTTCCATTAAAAAGGAAAATTATCAAATGTCATTGCGCTTTTTTTAAATAAAAATGTCTTACGCTGCTTTTAAAAGAGTTTAAGTCTGGCGCCACCGAAATATGTTCGTTACATGTAGCTGACCAGACCCGAAACGCGGGTAAATGAGTGCGATTGAATCACAATTGGTTTTGAATTTACTTTTAACTGGATGAAAAGGAGGCGCCAGTTTTGAAGCCAATCCTGTATCGTAGTGATGGAAAACCAGTTCCTCTCCGACACTCAAAAAAAAAAAAACCCGCCCTTGTGATTGGACAATTAGAACAAACATAGTTGGTTGATTTATTGAGAATTTAGGCTCTCGGCATTTGTTGAACTGTTAATTATCAACTTGAATAGGAAAAATTGTATAGCAGTGCTGATTGCCTCTTTTGTGATTCCAGGTATAGCACAAAACACTTAAACGACGAAACGACGCCGAAGAACATCAAAGGACTTCTTGTATAAAACACTTCGCTTCGAGGAAACTTAGGATTAATTCAGTTAAAAAAAAAAAGCGATCCATGGACGCCAAGATTCTTAATAATACGAAAGCATTTCTCTAGGAAAATGGAATATTCTAGTTCTGTAGCTTTAGAGTCACTCCGTGAATGCAGTGTAAGAGCAGTTCTGAAGGTTTTGGTGTTAGTTTAAGTTGTGAGTATTTTTCTTTGACAAGTTATTATTTTCCGGCTTTGCTATTATAGAGAGAGATATAGCGGGGTGGGGTAGCAAGGGGGCATCCAAGTTACTGCTAGATCACCGGTTGAATACGCAACGATTCATTGGTTCAGCGGCTGAGAAGTTTGAAAAAAAAAACAGCGGAAAAGTGTCAGAAAAGTTGTTTAAAAATTTAGATCAAAATTTTTATTGAGTGGCAAGAGTAAAGGTCTGTTGTACTGTAAACATAGACAATCTTATATATTGCATTTCCATTTGGTATTTCAGTCTTACATAGCGTAGTCCCACGGCCGCCATTTTGTGACGCGCGCTGACGTCATTAAGATGGCTGCCGACGTTAACTCAGATAATGATTGAATACCGAGATATCCAGCTTTTCTTTGGCGGCCATCGGCACAAGCTGTGTTTTATCCAGGTTTCCTTGATGTAAGAAAACAGCGGTATTTAAATATGAAAACCTTGAGAACCGCTTGTTTCGTTGTTTATAACTCGTATCTCTGTAAAAATAATTCCCAGGCAGTGAACTGACGAACAGGGTTCAATTCCAGTTCAACTAGGGCTTTCATTTGACTTTGTAAATAATCGCAGTTTTTTTCGTTTGTCTTGAAAATATTAATTCTATTTAAACGGACGCTTATTTTTTAACTAATTCACTGGGTATGGTTTGGTTTCATGTTTTATAGCTTCTGAGCACATTAAATTAAGAACTCAAAGAATTCTGTTCAAGGTATTTTTCTGAGCCAAACCAAAACCACTCGTGGTTTCTCTCACTCGCGTTTTCCCGCGTTTGACACCGTTACCGCGTCTGGGAACGGTTTCTTGTCTTTGCTTCAGTGTGATTGGATCATTGCTCTCTTAAGCCTCTCGTGATTGGTCAGTGTGAATAACTCCGTTTTCATCCCTGAAAGTCATTATAAGACCGCTCTAGAAAGTGTAACGCCACGGGTCACATTCAGTAGGCAGGCATGCAAAGTCAAATGGAAGCCTTGTGTACAGAATAATAAAATGGTTTACACTATTAGAATTTCAGATTTGTCACCACAAGATAGTATGTAGAAATGCCTCTATAATATTTAGAACATGAATAAGTAGACTTCCAATTGTTTTAATTAAGATCTTTGAATTTTTGTATGAAATGCGAGTATATTTTGTTCAACATTTTTCCTGTGAAATAAGTGCACTTTTAATTTAGTTTTGTATCTTGTAGGTCAATGAAATTGTATCTAAAATAGCCCTTTTATGAAACTGGTTTCTCCTGCAAAACTGTGTGAACTAAACTGCAGACATTAATGACTTTGTTTGTTCACTAGGCAAAAGGACTGCTTGCATCTTGTATCAGAATAACTCAACTTAATCTCGATTCTCACTTATGATCTACTGGAGGACAGACGCCTAGAGAGTCGTTAACATTTTTTTCATGATATAAAACACATGATATAAAGAACAGTCATGTTTCATTAGGGCTGTTCAGTTGTAGAAGGCGTGAAAAATGTGGTAAGAACATAGTGACACACTCGGATGTCGCCTCGTGTCCCACTTTTTTTTTCTCGTCACGTTTTGGCGTCATCTGTGATCTATTACTGAGCAGACGCACGGAGACATGGAATCTTTTTGTTGAAGTGACCTTCGGCATGTGCTGTTATCATATGCAGTCCTTTCACCGGTTGGAATATTACAAAGGGGGATGAATTCAGGTGAAAGAGTCGCATATACATTCAACTGGGTCTCTCTAGCTTAAAGGAACACTGTCACGGTATGTAGCATCATTTTACAATGCCGAAATATGTTCCTGCATCAATGGAAACCCAAAAATAATGATGCAGATTTGCTACCTATAACTTTATCACTACACCGAAACCATTTATTGCTGCTTATCACTTAGCATGGCAAGGATGGAAATCGATTGAAATTTGAAAAAAACTAGCCAGTTTTTCAAATTCTAGAGCCATTCCTTGAAAATATTGCCAGAAATTCGTTATGGTTTGCTCCCTGAGCCACCATTCGTTTGATATGTCTCTGTTAGTCCATTTGAGCATTTTGGGAACGAGTAAGGGTACCAGGTAAAGATTTCAGCAACGAATGAAGCTGAAAACAGCAAAACTCTTGTGACAGTGCTCCTTTAATCCTGAGATACAGGAATGGGTGATTAGTTCAAATAGGCATGTTCTCTGTTGAACCGTGGTATTGTTAAGATTGTGACGTAACTCTTGTGATTAGGCTCGGACATGCTTGCTAATGACGAACAGATATTGCTTCCAGACCGGCACAAATTGATCTGTTTGAGTTGAATAACGCAGTGTCATCCTGATCTTTCTTGAAATGGTAGAAAAGCCTCTAGTCTCCTCATTGATATTGGAAAATTTGGCAAATCACGTCAATTCTACACGCAGTGGGGACTTCCGCTCGCTCGCGCTCGGAGGTTACATCTTAATTGAGGATTGGGAACGACTCTTCCCAGGAGCTGAGCCCAACCTCGCTCGTCCTCAATGGATCGTCCAGGAGAAGGCCCTGGGGACGAGGTTGGAGCTGAGTCCGCTTTTCTTTCAGTCAGCACCAAGAACGAGGTCCGTTCATTTATGGACAAGTTTATTCCAGTCGTTCTCGCATGCAGCGATAATATAACAGCAATGTTAAAATTCAGCCTATAACAAAAAAACTCAGTACGAGGCTCGGGAAAATAACTGCAGAGATTGTGGGGTTTACTTCCCAGAGGCTCGTGCCGAGGTCTATTAATTGAATGAATTGTAATGCATAAAATACCCAGATCAGTTATCATAGCAGTGATGATAGCAGTTCCTATGAGCCAGTTGTTGAACCATGCTCTTGGAGGGATTTTGCTCTTGTTCTAACTTTCTCGTACCTTTTCTCCTAAACGTTGCGCCTCCGAATCGAGGTTAGATTACATGGCGTAAATGTTAGCGGACAGTTAACAATTATTCCATGAGCGCGCGTTGGTTTTGAGATGATAGATAGCCAACTCGACGCGTAGGCTATAATCATCTCTTATTATTCAAATTTCATACACGTACGAATTCCGATTTTCTGATTGGTTGATTTGTACCACGTGACACTGGGTTATGACGAAACAGCCGCCTTGACGTCATTATCGCGGTGTAATAGCCGTGGTGTAAATTCAATACACCACTGTCATTACACCATGGTTTCGGCTGACTCAAAGTTTGACAATTTTTGTTTGCAGTGTATTCAATTTGAATAATAAAAATGTTAACGCACTCATTGCTCGTGAATTATCAGGATTTACCTGCACTCATTCACTAACAATGAACTCGAACAGGAGCTGACTCGAAATATTCAATACCGCACTCGGCGGCCTCGTGAGGTATTGAAATTTGTCGTTCATTGTTAGTGAACTCGTGCAGGTAAATCCCGATAATTCACTTGCTGAGTGCGTTAACCTGTAAATATCCAACAAGCGCGAGTGGAATAATTGTTTTATCAGAAAACGCCCCCCAAATATAATAAACTAGACTACAATAAAAACAAAAAGGCCCAAAAAATCACGCATACGCTCGCCATTTTTGTAGATCATGGTATAATGGCTCATATACCATGATGGTTAAACCAATGAAAACTCTCGAATTGCATTATCCAATGATCCAGTTTTTAAAAACAACCGTTAGTTGCAACTGATATTTTCAGATGCTAATAGTTTACATTCAAATATCTGCGTCAAATACAATGCCTAAGTGTCGAAGACAGCTCTCGACGAGGGCTGGAGACTAAACGGATGAAACTGAAAACAGGAAGAGATACAGCCGGAAATACAGTGGAAATACAGGGTTGATTTTCCCTTCTGCCCTCCTCTCCGTTCATATGCATGCGCACGGGAAATAAAGCGAGCATCCAAATAAACGTTAATTGCAAAGTGCACGAAGTCTAAAAATAGAATGCAATTCCTCGCGAGACTCGGCCAAATGTAAGCGTGTTCTGAGGGAAATACAGGGAATGTAGGCAAAGTTTTTGTTTCACAAGTGTTTTAGGAACACCCGCTTTTGCACTTAAAGAAATCTTCAAAATCATCCACCATTCCAGTTTGTTTGGCTGAGTCTTGTCTGAATCATGACGTCACTCGCGCGCTTCGCTATTAGGCTGCGACTCCTGCCTGCGAGCAGGCTCACCTTTGAGTTACGCGCACGAGGGGCGAAGGCAAAGTGATCGGGCGAGAAGATGTCTGGTAAAGAGGCAACACTGAAGTCACTTGCTACGCCGCGAGCGCCTGTGCTGCTACGCTGTACTCCAACCTGAGCCTGCTCGCGAACTAGACATTAATTACATGTAATCTGATGTGTGAAAGTTTACCAGATAAATAAGGTAGTTTTCACTTTCGAAAGAAAAAAGTCATTAAGCTGAAGGCGAACAATAGGATTGTGCTGTATTTTCCTAATTCACGTCCCTCAAGAAACTGTCTATTTCTGTTTTCAGAATTATCTCGCAAGCCATGTAGACATGTGCTTTTGTCATTATTTTGCAAATAAGAAAGCAGTGCTTTGATTTCTGTAAAAAAAAGTTCCCTTGTCCGTCCAGGGAGCGGAAAGATCTTGGCAGCCACTGATGAAAGGAAAAAGTTAGAAATGAAAAAACACTAAATATTTGCAAGCCATTTCCGGTTTACTATGACACTAAGGAAACTTCCGGTAAGAAACTAAAACGACATGATCATGATGATATGTGAGAGAAAACAACATGGATAAACAAAACTAGAAAATAAAATGTAGCAAGCGGCTGTCATTGAAAAAGATGACTCGAAGCTTAAATGATAATGACGCCTTGAATTCTTATGTGATTAACACATTTTAAAATGCAAAAAGATGCGCTGATTAGTTGAAAAGTAACCCCTTGAAGCTCCTTGAGCCATCAAGTTTCACATTTTCGTGATTCAAGTTCGTCACAATTTATTTAATTAACCGGTTTCTTTGAACTTGAGCAAATATCAATTTAGGGCTATTCAATAGCTTAACTTAGCCATCTTCACGCTCAAGGCTTAAGTTTTTTGTTTCGAAACTAAGGAGGCACTAGAATGGTGCGAAAGTGAAGTTTTCGATGTTGGTTTGAAAGTGAAGGAGTTCAGTAATTAATTATCATGATTATCCCAGTTCCAGACGGATACGTGACGTCATGTTTGCGTTTGAAGTTCATTTTTAAGCACAGGCGTTTTAAAAGGCTAAGACAAAACAAAGTTACGCAAACGAAGTTTTATTTCAAACAAACCAATCCACCAAACCGCAAGTCAAGATGGTGGATGAATACCAATGAATAAACGGTTTGCACGCAAAGTCAAAACATTGCACCCGACAAGTTAAACAAATGTGTGATTGTGCAAACTCCAGACCCGTCACATGAGCACAGTTCATTTCAACATTTCAAGACATGTGTCTTTCTTTTCTAACAAGTCTGATTGTTACGTGTCTTTTTTGGAATGTGAATGTTAAGTGAGTTTTCTTTTCAGTTTGTTCAATAATTGGGTAAAATGACTGTTTGCTTTTAATATTGCTAACACATTCGCTTCCAAGCATCACGCCTAGATTTCTTCAGAGATCATGAAGGGAACTTCCATTCCAATAACTGTTGAGAGAAGTATGATCCTGCGTGCCACGACTGATCGGTAACACAGCAGGTAGCAGAAACTACGAAGTGTTGTTAAAACCTGTTCCAAGCCGACAAAGTACAGCGCGGATATTGGTTGTAACCCACACAGATTAGGAAAATAAATAGAGGAAGAGGTGTTTATCACGGTTATCAGTGACAGTTGAACCATGACAAAGTGCTCTTGATTGACAGCAACAATACAGTCATTTCGCGTTCGTTTCGTGTGTTCTACCCTATCACAGCCATCCTGCTGCATGCAAGGAATCAGTTGGTAGGATCTTGTACTACAACCACATCGAATTAACTAGTGAAGGTAAGTGATTGTTCTTTTTCTTATAAATTAAAGTATGTGAAATTTAAGGGGAAAAAATACCAGACAACTTCACACTTTGATTAATCTTTTCCTTTACCGGGTCAGGGGTAGATTAGTTTTCAGTTTTCTCAGTTTCTTGGTGAGAAATGTTTGTGGTACGGGATCACGTAAGGGATGTTTGATTCACTGTTTTCTTCTTAAACAGAAAGGTACTTTGATCGTATTATGTTTGATTTACGGCCAGAAGTGAAAATAAAACAATAGCAAAATGAAGAAATCATTGAAAAATTTAAATGCTCGGGTCAGTTAAAAAAACCCTCTCTTTCTTTGGCCACCATAGCGCTGAGGTAGTGTTTATCATCGCTATAATTTTGTGTTTTATTTTAAAGTCATTCAAAATTTCACGTATTTCTGCAAATAAGTGATAGATGCCAGCAGTTTGCTTCATGTAAACCTTCGATCACCGAGAAACCTTTTTTTCACTAAGTTTTCGAACAAAAACCTCTTGAATCACCAAGACTGATTAATTTGTAACTTCTCATTTAAATATCAATACATTGTCAAGCGGACGAGTAAGGAGAAGTTAAGATGGCCATCAACTAGGATATGTTAGATATTACATCGATCAACCCTCTGGGGCAAACATGTATTTTTTTAATTATTTTGCAGCTATACATGTTTGTTATTTTTTTTATAAGTATCGTTTACTTCTCATCCAACTAAAGAACAGCCATGAATAAGGGTGTGAAAAAATTTAGTATTGTATTCACTGTGCGTTGTTGTTCTTGCATTGAACTCACGTAATCCTTACGCGGATCGTATAATCTTTGAAATTAGAATTTTATAAATAGGAATTTTGTTTGTTTCGTTCTTTTATTTTTCGGCCGGAAATCGTAGCAGCGTGGCTGTCACGTTTTGACCGCAAATTTTTAAAAGGCGGGATTTGAGGGAAAGTAAAATTAATAGAGTGAGCATTGTGTGGGTTTAAATAAAACACATATCAGCTTCGATATAGCTCAGTTATTTCCGTTTTTCTGTTATCTGGAATATTTTTTTTCTATGAAGAGCAATATACACTTTCACATAATATTAATGAACACTGTTGAAGTTGTTAGCGGAAACTTTCCGCACGTGTAAACTTAAGCTATCTATTTTTACCTTGTGTTTCTATCTTACAAGCACTCAGGAAATTTTCCAAGCGTGTCGACGCTTCCAAGTCATGAGTGTTTCACGGTTTATTAACAAAGCGAGGCAAAACCCTCTTGTTTAATTGTTCACGACTTTCTTGATTAAGATTAATGCTTAGCGTATTGGTAGATTACTTGATTATAGTACTTCAGATATTAGACCTTTGTCGTTGCTAATAAACTACAGAAAGCAGTTCTGATGACGTAGGAAACGGTACGCTAAGACTCCGCTCGACAAAAGCTCAGGAACTACAGTCAGTCACTGCAGTGAATAAAGTGCCGCCAGTGTGTCCATACCAAGTACTTGTTTTCAAGTGATTAATTGAATTCGGCTTTCTAGAACTGTCATGCTCTAACAGACACCGTATGGCGGGAAATTCGGTCAGGTAGAAAACGGATGTTCTACATCACATGCAGCGCTGCGTCAATCTACTGAGATTGGCCGTTTTCAATGAATCCCTGGGGGTCTTTGTAAAGATTCACGTTCGACACACATGCAAAGGCAAAACGCCCTGCGACTGTTAACACACACAGACTCGCTGAAATAAATCATCAACATAAGAGAACATAAATGACTAGGTACGTTCCTTTATTGGCGTTGATTGGTCACTAAAGAATGTTATCTTCAAGTGGAGGTATTTATAAATATATGAGTTCGCTTCTTTCAAGGGCTCTACATGACAGCCGAGGTCAAGTTTTGATAAGAAAGCTGCCGGGCGACTAAATGTTTCTCACAGCTTGCACGCAACCAAAATATGCATTGGCAACATTTGAAATTACAAAGGAAAACTAGAAAACTGTTGGAAAGCTGTTGAACTCCACTTTTGTTCAATTATGTTGATGTAATTCCAAGGATTGAGTGAAACCGAGCGTGGTCGGTGAGAATAGAGCGCTTCTTAGTTTTCATTCACGCTCACTGATGTGAATTTAATACAAGCACAATTTAGACCAATCTAGAAGATAACATTAGCCGAGACCTGTTTTTTAAAGAACATGACCTTTGGTACAGTTCCGTGAGTGAGAAAACAGCGCAAGGAAGCGAAAGAATGTTCTGTGGCAGGAGCAAAACTTGCCGTCCTCAGCTGCACGTCAAAATCTTGTGATAAAATCGTCAGCTGTTTATCCTGTCGGAAGCTTTTAGTTTTAACCAACTTGATTGTGATTTTATTTAAGTTAAAAATTTACGATCTAAGTATAATTTGTAATTGTCGCAGATTTTTGAAAATTAAATTTCCTATCGCATGTTTTGATGTGCCTGTGTTTGTTACAGTTTTTGACCGTGTTTCCTGTCAGCATCCCGCCTTCTTTTGGTTCCGCTTTTCGTGACGTGAAATAACGCAGGCTACGCTGATACGTTTCTTTTCCTAAATTGCAGATTACTTAAGTCATGTTTTATTTTGTTTCATTGCAAAAGATTTAATCCTTTACATTCCAGGTCCTAAGGTCAAGGAAAACGAAGGGAAAAGAAATCAACTTTAAGCGATTTCTAGCAAACGGTCATGTCACGACAGACAAATAAATAATGAGAAGAAACTGTAGAAGATTCACCTAAAAAATTTCACCACCTTCATTCACTTATCTCAACTGTAGAAGATGTTATAAACACAACGAGTACAGCTATCTTTGTTTGCTCAGAATGTTTCAGACACAGGCGATTTCGTAAAAAGCTTCTGTAGTCAGTATGAATCAACAAGGAAGATTTTTTTTGGCGTTTATTTAAGTATACCCACAATAACCCAAATTGTAAACGAGCCGGCTTGTATTGTCATCAAAACATAATATTTATAGCATGTTGTAATGTTGTACAAGTACATAACCGGCTGCAAATTACTGTTGTGATATTGATTATCACCTGAGTGCAGTGGAGACTATCAAATTTTTGATTTGAAAAACAATTTGAACCTTGTACTCAAGTTCAGTTGAGCAATATTACTGCATGTGCGTGTATTTCGCAAGACTAAGGGCACCAATTAATTGAATACCTCAAGTCGTTGCTTGCAAACAAGCGTTTCGTTGTGCACTTGGTGTCGATACATCGTGAAACAGGAAAGGTTCCATTTCTCGCGGTTTTCATGCTTTCCTCCGCGCTGATTGAAGTGTAAACACAAACAAGGGCTTATCATATTGTCCAGAAGAAAACCGTGGGTGGCCTCGATGTATTGACAAGTCTAAACTTTTAAGCGGCAGGTTTGGGATAAAAAACTTTTGAATAACAAACTCATAGCACGTCATACCAAAGCCAGTGCGATAACTGTCAAAGTCAGCTTGTTATTGCGAAACAATGTAAAAACAGTTGGGATTTTTCTTTGTCAAAAGCCACTGGTGGCTGCGTTAAGCATTTTCCGGCAGGCATGATTCGCTTTCGTTTCTTATATGCTTGGTTACCAGTGAATATCGTTTAGATAACCCATTTGACCTTCCTTTTCTCTTCCATTCATTTACGTAGGGTGATTTTTTTGTTGGATTCCGACCCTGTCAGCGTGTGTCATGTCAGTCATATGAACTGTATTCGCGGGAAAATGTCCTTGGGTGGGAACTTCCGGTATACTCAGAAGCGCGTCGAGGCAGCAGAATCCAAGAAATAAATATTTTGAGTGGAACATCAGAGTTGATAATTGCATAGCTTTTAAAAGTAATGCGGGAAGCACTTTACGTTAAATCCTTTTCGCACCTATTGTCTCCATACACTAAATCTTCGTGTAATTACTGGATCAGTACAATTCATTGTTAATTTCAAACCTCAGCTATTCTATCGAACTAGTGCACATGGAATGAGAAGCATCTCGTTAAAACCAAATACAGTTAATAATATCAACATTTAAGAGGGCAGATTTGGAATCTAAATGATATTTCTCCAAAAGCATTTAGCTAATTTTAGTTTGCCTTTTCTTATCGATAAAGGTGGTTTCCGGTTGACTGGAAAGAAAAAATAGGCCATTCTCTTGATAGCTATGGTTTTAATCCCTGGTCTCAAGAACTTGAACGTAACCCGCCGTCTCGCCAGCTGTACTTGTTTTCGAGATTATAAAAAACCAAATAAAATGGCCAGTGGTCTCATGTTTGTCTTCTTTTATAAGGGAACCTCCCAAATCTATCTCTAAACGCTGGCACATATTAGGACGACTAGAAAATATTTCCTTGGCATAATCATAGTGGCATAAGCCCTCAATAGAGTTGTAAATTAGGCATCGATCAGACCTATGCCTAAAAGTGTGATTCTTTTATTTATGGTCCATGAGTTTGAAAGCCGTTACAAAACATAAACAAAATAACGTTCTTACCACTGAAAGCGCGTAATACTACAAAATAGGCCTCGCTCGCTGAACCTGTTTTCAATATTCCTGTTAATCAGGCTCAGCAATTTTGAAAGCGGAACAAATACCTTAGAAAAGAAGCATTTTTCACTGTAAATTTCACGCATGCAGCTCGCTCTGCAAGGAATAATCACGTGTGGCATGACGTTGTTATAGCAACGTTAATTAGCCTCGCTTTTTGATTGGTTCAGATTGTTGTTAATATATTCACATGAATTTCGCAGGAGAATTGAAATTTGGTTTCCGCGTACGCCCCGTTCTTTTCTTCAGCCGCAGAAATTCGGGCTAGTTGCCGTTGGAAGACCCTTAGAGGAATCCTCCAGGCACTTAAGCTGCAAAACTGCAGTCTCCCAGAATTTCATAAGGTAAAGTGGCCATAAGGCGTCTCGATTTAGTGTTCGAAGTTTGGAGCGGTGCACCGTCCCGAGTTCATTCATTCATTCATTCGCAGAACTTGCAGAACTTTAACTTTCGATTTAAATGGCTAGTTAATCTCTCTGAAAAAGTTCGAGCAGCTCTAAGTTTCTAGTTCTAATGTATTGAAATTTTGATATCGTCAAAAGATACGGTTAATATAGAGGGAAAGGTAATTTGTGATGTAATCGTTTGTAAATTAGTTGTAGTACGTTGAATGTGAGCTTATTTCCGTTTCTGACTGTTGTAGAATGGCTGTTCAAGTCGAAACCTTGTGCAAACCATTTGCGCTGGAAAACGACCCGGATGCGACTTACTTCTTTCACTCAGAAAAAGACGAGGACGAAAGTGAAGGATACAGTACTCCAGTGCCAACTCATGATATCTGGAAAAAGTTTGAACTTCTTCCAACACCTCCTCGCTCTCCATCCCGATCACCACCGCATTCGCCGGTCGACTTCGATTCATTCGAAGGTGGCTGCTGCTCAGTTGCTGATACCCTACAAATTGTAACGGAGAAGCTAGACGAGGACAGCTGTTCGCCTACACCCCTGGCCACTGTGGAATTCTCTCTTTGCAGTTTGAAGTCGAAGCTCATTCAAGATTGTATGTGGAACGGTTCAAACTACGAAAGTACCTTGGATATTAAAGTTCTTGTCAACACTGACGATATTTACGAGACTCCCTGTTCAACTCCGCCGCCAGTTGAATATGTAAGCTCCGATTGTGTGGATCCTGCAACGGTGTTTCCCTACCCTATAAACGAATCACATCAAAACTTATGTGGATCTCATACTTCAAGCGATTCAGGTAAGCGATCAAGTCGCTATGTCATTCATTCTCCAGCTAATTTCCTGTTAACAGTCGAGTTGAAAATCAAAGCTAAGCTATAAGCTTGATTATTTTTCAAAAGTAATGATTTCCTGCACTTCTATCGAATCGATTATAATTTTTTGTTTAAGTGATCTGGCTTTCTTTTGTAATCGAACGTGTTATTTATATATTTTGTATTCAACTGTCCAACAGAGGAAGAAATTGACGTTGTCTCTATCGAGAAACCCAAGCGAAAGCGCTTGCCGCAAGTCACTGATGAACCGCCGGCAAAACGGTTTAAACCGGTAGCGATGAAACCGAAAGCGGCTGTGTCGGTTTCAAGTCCAGCAAAAGAAAGCAGAAAAGATTTAAAACGACAAAATAGCTTAACTTCAGACGAAGAGGGAGACGTGAGCAAGCGAGCTACCCATAATGTGCTTGAACGGAAACGAAGGAATGATCTGAAGACAAGCTTTCACAT
>JAHPZR010056260.1:15000-37500 GCA_019787425.1 Platygyra sinensis | reverse complement strand
TCCTCTCTACTAGCCATTTATTTTTTTTCCAGCAGATTTAACTAGGTCTGTCATTACTTTCCATATTTGGTATTAGTCTTCGTGTTTAAATTTAAATTGTAGTTTAGGTAACCGTTACTTCTGAAGATGTATGTTGGAGCATACGAAACGTCAAGTTCATAAATGAAAGTTTTTACAACATGCGTTGTCTCGTTATGTTTATAACCGCAGTTTGTTTGCTATTTTTACTCAAGTTGAAATGACCGAAGAATAAGAGTGTCTTTAATTCGAATTTTTTTGATTGGCCATTTAACTGAACAAAGAAATCGTGAACGGAAGTAAACATTTTCGCGGATTGCTCCCGGCGCAAAAATATCGAACAGTTGTGTTAAAGATGGAGGACTATTAGACAGCTTTTCAATTTTGCAAATCGTTTAGCTTCACAGTCTGATCTCATATCAAGGCATTTAAAAGCTAAACAACCAAAATAAACGATTAAGTTGCTCCGTGCCAGGAGTTGTAAAAAAGGGGCAATAACTGAAAAAGCATAATGCCTCGTCGTTAAAAGGAAAACAAAGTAGTGTCTTTCTTTAAAATCACAATGCTCCATATTGCTTCTTTCAGTTCTACATTGACGAAAACACTCTCCAAATTGATACAAAATATAGACGGCACACTGATCCCGACGGCAGATATGACCAAAATGAAATAAAACGGAGCTGAAAGGACTAAATTATTTTGAACAAAATTGCCCTATATTTCGGTTTGCAGTACAAACCTTCCTCAGGGGCTGAGTACTACACAGCCCCTGAGGAAGGTTTGTATTGCAAACCGAAATATAGGGCAATTTTGTTCAAAATAATTTAGTCCTTTACTCCGTTTTATTTCATTTTGGTCATATCTGCCGTCGGGATCAGTGTGCCGTCTAATACTATATTTTGTATTCTAAAATTTCTACTGATCCAGGTCTACTAAGGATCCGGCACTCTCATCGGTTTGTTGCTGTGGTTATACAGTTTTTAACTCCAAATTGATACCACTCAGGATCTAAGAGAAACATTTCTCGAATGCTTCCAAGAATCTAGGACTGGGCTGGGAGCCCTTCGTTCTCGTGCCAAGGCCGCGCCGGCTAAGAGAAGCTCAAATGGCTATGGGAAACGTTAGGTTGAAAAAGTGGGTAGGCGAAACAAAAACGAGTGGGGTTGGGGAGAGAGATTTCTTCCCTTTCTCTCTCCCTGACTCCGCTCGTTTTTCTCTCACCTATGCACCTACCATCGATGGGCGAGAGCCTGGAACCGGCTGGCAAAACAAACGGTTAAAGTGTATATGACGCAAAAAATATTTTCTGCTTATTTGAAAGGCCTTTCAAAATACAGAAGAATGGCGTTTTCCTTTTTGAAATAACTTTTTTTTTCATTTTAGAGATATTTACGTTTTCTATTATCCAAGTTAGGTCAGTGATGATGTCATAATACTGCAACTGAAAAGTTGTAAAAACTGAATAAGTGATATCTCTGGAAATATTGAAGAAGTGTTCTTGAAACTTGGCACCATAAATGTTCACCACAAAAGAAACAAAACGACACCCTTAATGCTGTTGCCGTGACAACATTTTTGCCACTGGTGCTGTCTCAATAAAAACTGAAATTCCCAGTTTTTGTCTTAACCAAGAACCCTTTACCCCACACAATCTATTGATGGGAGTTACGACAACATGGGAACTATGTCTGTTCCAAGTAAGACCCATTGTCTCACTTTGGAGGTTGTAAATGGGGATATTTTGTTTTTGGATGGAAAGAGACTGGATCCAAAAGAGTTACTATGGCAAAAACACTAAGGGTGTAATTTGTTTCTTTTCACGGTGATGGACATTTATGGTGCCAAGTTTCAAGAACACTGCTTCAATATTTCCAGAGATATCATTTATTCAGTTTTTACAACTTTTCAGTTGCAGTATTATGACATCATCACTGACCTAATTTGGATAATAGGAAAACGTAAATATCTCTAAAATGAAAAAAGAGATATTTCAAAAAGAAAGACGTAATTCTTCTGTATTTTTGAAAGGCCTTTCAAATAAGCAGAAAATACTTTTTGTGTCATATACACTTTAACAAAGAAAAATTTTCCTTTTTTATCCCCACCGTGAAAGCAAAAGAATCTCTGATAACAGGTTTCGAGACTTTTAAAAGTCAGGTTTATCCAGGCCAGGCTATCCGGGATCCGATATGGATGATTAGCCTACTGACGATACCCATTAGCTAAAAAACCCAACAAGTGACCGTTAATTTCTAAACTTTTAGATGCAGCTAAATGAATTTCAGAACCGGGAACATCCTCGGGTGGGGACGGGAAAAAGTCAAAACGGGCGAGAAAAAAATTCGGGCGAAGAAAAGTCAAGAACGCAAATTTTTACGATAACTGCAGAAATTCACGCGCGCTCGTTGGCTTAATTTTTATTGTCCATATGCGGGCATACACATGAATTTAAAATTCATGCGACGCGTCAGCGAGCGAGAGCCGGCAATTCGACAATTTGTTATCGTAAAAAACAAATTGATGTCAGTTTTTAATGCGTCTGTCCTGTTATTGATAATGAATTTCGTCATAACATTGTCAAAGTAGTCTGCGGATCCACTCGGCTATCGCCTCGTGGATCCACAGCTACTTTGACAATGTGATGACGAAATTCATGATCAATAACAGGACAGACGCATAAAAAACTGACGTCAATTTGTTAAGTTGAAAAAATTTAAAAGGTCACTCCAAAAAACGTGTACTTCTTGTCAACGCGAATGAAACGGTTTGCACTAAATTCCAACAATAACCGAACTTTTAGCCTCTAATTTGCAGGTTTCCTTGTGAAATTTATCTCCAAAGAAGCCCAAAATTCAAACATCATTGCTGCCTTTTTGAACAGTACTCAGCAGCCAGGCCGCGCTTTTGTGACCGACAGATTTTGTCCAAATGGCTTCCGAAGAGCCTTTTTACTATCACTCTGGGTTCAGGTTTTCTCCTCTTCCGACATTTGAAGAACGAATTTTTTTCACGATAGCGGGCACTTCAGAGGTTTAAATTTCGGTGAGTGGAAAAGCTGAATGTTTACTTGCCTTTGGCAAAGACAAAAGAAGTAAGCTTTCTGGAGTGACCTTCTCCTTTAATAGTTTTGACTGAAGGAAGCCGGAGGAAGATTTGCTCTCCTTTTCTGTCATTAATCACTACATGTACAAAAGAACGCTGCTGGTATGTTATTATTGGAGTAGAACGAAGTGCAACATATTAGGAACAACGGAAACTTCTAGGCTGTTAAAAGGAAAGTCAAATATTTCTTTTTGTAGCTGGAAAACTTCAGTGAAAAATTCCAAGGATTTGTATGGAAAACCACTGAAGCGTTACCAGAGGCAAAGCGACTTCTTCTCATACAACTCCTTCTAATTTCTAATGTTCAAAAAGAAATCCCTCTTATAATGGATATAAGCCTGAAAATGTGAACGTAAGCTTATTTGTAAATGTTCTTTTCATTTCTGATAACATTATGCATTACCAAGGTCCAAAAATCAATGTTTTCTTTAAAAACAGGTCACGTGACCAACTGTTAGGTCTGATCTCAACCATAGCCATTTTCAATCTTCATGAGCTCGTCGAAAATCTTTCTACACCTTGGTTTATCTTCGGAAGCCGTCAGTAAATCTTCGGAAATTCAGGTTTTTTGGTGACGAAAAATTTCACGCATTTTACTGAAAAAAAGTTGGCAGGTATACCATGGTTGGGACAGTTTCAAGAAAACCGGGTGAGTGGTGTTCGCCCATTTCAGATCTTCCAAGGTTCACTCGCGGCTTCGCCGCTCGCAAATTCCTCGCCCGCGATGGAATTATAGCGGCTCCGCCGCCGCCGCTCGCTCATCCCGCCAGCTACGTAGGCTAGCGAGGATTTAGAAACCTTTCTTGAATCGGAGCGACGAAAAGAAGTTGTAATACTCTGGCTTACCACAGAGTGTAGCGAAAACAATAGATATACAACAGTCACTGAAAGTATTTGTCAAAAATTTTTATTGACTTCTTAACTCTACATAACAAGATTTCAAGGATAATTTAACAAAGAATAACTTAATAATTTTTATACAACTATCACACATCTTGATAAAAACATATCCTGACTCTCTTTAAATTGGTTATTAAACAATTAAGGTACTTTTAACCCTCAATGAATTAGAAATACTCTTCCTAGGGTTCGAGAATAGTATGAATTTTCAGACAAATTTGACTGAAAATTGAAGCTCAAAGGACTCCGAGTAGTTGAACTTTTATTCATTATGTACTAGTTTAGATCACTTTTGTTGACCTTTAAAATAACGAAAAGGTAACTGTATTCCCCTATAAGTGCCATGTGAACAGAAATTTCCAAAAAAAATTATTTTCATGGGCCGTTAGTGATTCCCAGATGGACTATTTCAGTAATACGCGCTCGCTTATTGTTACACATTGTATGACTTGATCACATCATGAAAAGTATCTCACCTTATTCTACCACACAGAATATCACTATTTGTATGAAAATGATTTGGCAACTTTTTGTTTACTGATATTGGTACTAGAAAGGTTAGATGTACTCTACAAAAATATCTGCTCCTCGAGAATTTATTAAATAAGAACTATAGTATTTCTACCTTGTCCTATATTGTTGAATGAAAAACTTTCTAACCATGGGATGGAGAGTGTAACAGCAGTACTGTTAATCTTTCAACAGCCAAGAATACAACATTCAAATAATAATAACAACAACAACAACAACAATAATAATAATAATAATAATAATAATAATAATAATAATAATAATAATAATAATAATAATAATAATAATAATAATAATAATACAAACGTCAACAACAACAAATGCAAAATTTTATTTTGCAACATATTGAAAAATAAATAGCTTTAATTAAAATGGCCACACAATAGGATTTCATCCACACTTAAAACTACTAACAAAAAAAACCCTTCAAGTTTGAATCTCCGAAATGATATAAGGGTGTTTTGCAAGTTCTCTGCCACTAACACCACCAGTCCCATGGTCCACAATGTTGCGTTACACATTGCGTGACAAAATGCAGTCGTGCAACAGGTAAATCAAAATTGTAAACAAGCGTGGTAAGCACAGAAAGGAGGAAGTTTAATTGAGTACAGGGCATTACTAGTGAGAAGCAACACCCATTTTGCTCCCCTTTTCTGCACCATCCACCCAGGTAACCTAAGACTTGAGCACATGGTTCACACTTGAAGTTCTTCGTAATAGTTTGGCTGTAACAATAATCATTGGGCATCACTTTAAAACTAGCTATAAGAAAAATACAAAACTAGTGGGGACAAGATCTGGAATAATCTTTTTCAAGAATAATAAATCGATAGATGTTTTTCTAGTTTTGAGATAGTTTGCATGACCTGATGCACTTGCATAGAGTTTTGCTGTTTAAAATTAAATAAAACAACAGCGTCCAAGAAATATCACACGGCAGAACAACAAAAATTAATATGAAAGGCTAGTGTCTCCAAGCACTTGACTTAGCCATTGGCAGCTAGCTTAAGAAATCAGAACAGGCAAGGGTACAAAACAAATGATGATTGGCTCAATGCAGCATTAAAAGACAGATCTGACATATCAAGTGTGAGGTTGGAGCTTGCATGAATAAGGACTCGCCACACCACCCTACATGTATCCCTATTTAATGAGTCCCCAGTAACCATGAAGTTGACTACTGGTACAAGATTCCAGTCCACTAACAATAGAATAACCCCTTGTCATTTTGAAACCTATGAAGCTCCTGAGTGGTCAACATCTTGAATCAAAAGAGATCAGCATTGAAAAGTACAATTTCTTTCTTTTACCTATGTCAAATTACCAAATGTCATCAAACATGCCTGAGAATTGGATAAAAAATCCTACGGAGCAATACAGAACCAGTATTTTGGGGAAGTACAGAATTACAAGGATAGAAGTAGATTGCAGATATTTCATTCAATTTGGTTTTGTGGCATAATGTCAAGGAATCTAAATTGCCATTCTTGTTAAGGAGGCTGGAAACAGTTTCTAGCAGTTTTCTAACAGCTGTACTTTGAAGGATGAATTACTTTACTGCCACTGTTTAACAAGAAATGATACAATAATGCTGTCACAAAAACGCCCAGTCATTAGTAAACAAGTTGCAATCATCTAGTTTACATAACCCTTTACCATAGCAATAATATGACCTGCTTAACAAACTCTTAATTTTAGCTTTAAGCACTTATAACTCAACAATGACCTTGGTGACCCCTATTTATTATGATGGAATTGTAATAAGATGCAATTTTTTTTTGGAGTGGGTTTAGAACCATACATTTTCAAAACTTTATAAGGTGACTCTGAACCTACTCCACAGAACTTTTTTTAACTTTGCAAAAGGTTGAATCTTATCATGCTTATCACAATTTGATAGTAAAAGAAATGGGGGTCACCAAGCTTATTTTTGAGTTATAAGAGCTTAAAGCTAAAATTAAAGGTGTTTTTAGCAGGTCATATTGTTGCTAAGGTTACCTATTGTACCACAATATTGACAGCAACATGCTCACTAACCAATGGAAAGCTTTTTATCACCATGAGTTTGGCATCAACCAACTTAGAGTGGTTGTAATGACCCATTAAAGTCTTGGTCTTGGGAATTACTGGAAACTGTTTTTGAGCCACCTTCAATTAAAAATCTTTTAGTCATTATTATCTCCTTTTTTGCTTGACAATTCTTTGCTTTCACCACAAGTTTTCACTGATTTTCTTTCTATTGCAAGACAAAGGGAAGTTCATAGCAAGCTCACAGTCACACTTATGAGAAACACAAGTCAAGAATCTGTTCAATCTCTTCCTCACATGGAGCCACAAAATGATAGTATAGAGAGCAACCAAAACAAATTTTCTTTCTCCAAAATGGCTTACTGTTAATTAAAATGGCTAAGTGTGTTTAGTGTATGTTGTTTCATTAGTAGATGGTTTAGCTAGATTACTGCAAAGGGAACGAGATACCTCTTACAACTGTTGTTCACAAATTGGTTAACAATAGTGAAGCAGCCTACAAAGACATGGTAAAGTTTTATTGTATTTTTAATTTTTTACTGGTGTCAGATTGCAAGATCATAAAATAAATACAAAATGAATAATTTAACTTATCACTGATGACTTGCATTATAAACTTCTACAAAATTGTCAACACAAAAAAATACCAAGCTCACAGAAGTCCCAACAAGAAATTAAAATACAAAAAATATCAGGACCTTGTACAAATCTACAATGTACTGAGCTTTCAATTTATTCAAAGTCAAATTCAATTTTAGGCTTTCAAATAACAAGACCTAATCTAAATAAGCCATTAATGAAAAAAAAGCAAACAAAACGTATAAATATGACTCGCCATTATCTTTCAATTTACCTCTCTCTCTGACCATAAATTAATGTTCAGTCTACATAAAGTTTATTAAATACCTTTTTATCTCATTTCTGTATCATTAAATTTTCACCAATTTAACCTTGGTGTCATTCTACAGAGGTGGCAATAAAGCTTCCAGTTCATCTGCCGAGCGGTACAGGAAAGCTGCGGATTCTCTGTATCCTGCTATTAACTGTCGTATGGCTTGAACCTCTGTAGCGCTAATCTGACACTGGGTGAGTACCTTTGGTTTGGGAAGTGTAGGGCCTCCATTTTCTGCATTGTGTGAAGAAAAAATGCCCAAGTTAATAGGCCTATTAATCAGGAGTTTCAATAACATTAGTCATAAGCGGCCACTGTAGGTGCAATAGGTGGCTAGGATCACTTAAGGGGCTGTAAGCTAGGGGGGGTCTGGAGGCATACTCCCCCAGAAAAATTTGAAATCCAGAAGCTCGAAAATGCGATTTCCAGAATTTTGGGCATCAAAAAGTGTGCTGATTTTGTAGCGTCTAAAAATTTCAGTGGTCGCTGTTGTTGTTCTATTTGCTTTGTTTTATTAATATCATTTTTATTTTCATTAATGAAATCTAAACAGACGGTGGTAAGAGGACCTACATGTACAGGCGACGGTACACTGCCGGTAACCGGCTTTTATTGAAACCCCTGCTATTAATAAATATTTAAGCACACAATCGAGAAAATAAATGTATTCTTTGTATCATACTTGAGTATAAATCTACTAGTGTTCTTTCATGAATGCCGTTCTCTGATTGGCTATGCTACTCGCTATCTATTCTGTGATAGATAGTAAGTAGTGTAGCAGTGTGTGCTTGTTAACAAAATGACAGCTGCTTTTTTGCATTTGCAAAGTGTCTTTGAGAATTTATACAAAGTTTTGAACGACTAGTAGAGTTATACTAAAACAATTACATTATTCGCTCTCGATTTCTATGCGTGATACAATGTAGTTGATGAGGGCACATACAGCGCTGTAACAGGGTATATTTACAGAAGCTTGGGGGAGGCATTCTTTCTCATTTGAGTTTTACACAAACAAGCAATGAACGAAGAAAAATCTGGGAAGAACTCAAATAAAACTAAAACTCTTGAAATAAATTTTAACTTGTTAACTTTTCCTTCTTGTTGTTTTAAAAATCTAGGATGACCACTCAAAATGCTTCATTCCATTTCATTCTGGAACTTCACAAACCTGGCTTTTTGGTTGAATTGTAAGCACCCTCTCCTAGCTTTCCTACGCATCTTAATTTGAAAAATTAAGCCTAGTTTAACAAGTCCATTTGTCTAAAGTACATACAACTATGTGTGAAGACATATTGGTACCACTCACCTGTTGGCCTGTCGATACTTCTTGTGTTGGTGTTATTCTGCGGCACATGAGATGATGCAGGGGATGATGTAGCAGAAGGCAGAGCACCTGTACTTCCTGAAATCTCACCCTCAGCACCAACATGTCGTGCATTCTCTGCTTCATTAGCACAAGCTGATGCCAATATGTTCTGCAGGAAGATATGAAAAACAAATTAATGGAATTTCAGAAAAAGAAATGCATCACAATGTCATTTTGTAGCAGCTGTATACAAGGCTCTAATAATCTACAAGTACATTGAACCAAACAAGTCATGCTAATACATGTATCTCTCTGACCATAACAGTCTAATAGACAATTTCAAAATAGTGCAATTAAAAGTATGTAATACATATGATGTAATAACACTGTAGTATGGACAATGTGAAGTCATTTGTAATGTTTGTATTTTAAACAGATTATTTCAAGATTATAACTCCAAAAAAACAGGATCCAGCTGCCTATACAAAGTCTTTCGTTCAAATATATTATGATTTCACATTGCAGAAAATCAACAGTATAAATGACTGGTCTAAAATAAAAAAACAGGAGTTCACCCAGAGTTAAAAAGAAATGGTACCACATCAAAGGAAACAAATACAACACACAAATGACAATGAGGTAAACTTACATTCACTTCAGCCATCTGAGCTGCTGACATGTTGGGATTGGAGCTCTAAAGGAACAACCAGATAAAAGTACTTGAAGTACAATGACCCAAAACCCAAGAATAATCAGCACCGAATTTTTTTTATTTACGAATGATAAAATAATGTGCACTTCCAGAAAAATATCCCTTCCTCCCCATGGAGGGGACGCTATTTCTAAGACCCCCGACACCCCTCTGAAAATTCCAGTTAAGGACAGTGCCTACTTTTGTTTGTGCGCACATGTTCTGCACATCATGCAAGCACCATGTGCGCACTGGGGTTCACATTGATGCAATCAGCTATGCCACCAAGTACACCACTTAAATGAAAGTGAAATTTTGCTACTGTGACCAAATGAAGTTTAATGAACCTGTACTTAAACCAGGAACACCAGAATAGAAACATATAGCTAACCACTAACTGTTTAAGTCTTCCACCTGACAAACTAGCTGTGATCTGTCGAAAATTACACCGAAACCCCACAGTAAACATGCACCTGCACATGATGTAGTGTGGATGTGAAACAAGTGAGAGATACCCATTAGAATGTTTTACTCACAGGGGAGGTGACACAAATAAATGCAACAGGCACCATAAAATTTTTCAAAAAAGATCTATAACTTTACAAAATTCTAAACCATTGACTCACCATTTGATCTGCTGCACGTTTGAGAGGCTCCTTTAGTTTCTTTAGCCGTCGACATGACTTCAGGTATGTTCTTATTCTTTTCCTTGCTCTGTCTCGGAATTCTGGGAATTGTCTGTTACATGACTGAATTATGGCTAAGATTTTCTCTTTGGGTTGCTTAGAGATTGGAACCAGTCTGTCAAGGTTTTCGTCCACAAACAATCTTACAAACATCTGAAAGACAAGGCAAATTGGAATAAGGATATTTTTCTGAAGAAATGTTGTGCTACTTGTACATTATAGGTGGATAAATAACTGTTTTGTGCATGATGAATTTAGTATGATCCTGAGTTGCTTTTTCACATTCTAGGGGCTCAAAGGGTTTTAGGGATAAGACTGCAGATGACGAAAAGCTTCTTGTTACAGACAGAGATAACAACCTGTTTTTACGACACAATGAATTCATACCATTGCAAGTTTAAGGAATAAAGCAAGCTCAAATTGTGGGTAATATTTTGAAGTGCTTTTCGGTTCACTGTTGGTCAGTACATTCAAAAGGTTTATTACCAAATTTATTTACTTTAAGGATGTTCGCACCCAAAAACTTCCCACGTACAAATTTTTTTAAAACTTTGACTGCAGGTAGAAAATGATAAGATTAGATGAAAAATTTAAAAAAATGGGGGGTCACCGAACTCGTTTTGAAGATAAGGCACATCACAGATCATAGCATTTCTAGGATTTCCAGCCACTGAGGTGATTCTGGCCGGATTCATTACTATCGGCATATATTAAAGTTGAAGAATCATATCTAAGTTATGTGTGTTTAACACAGCATATAGAGGCCTATTTGATAGATCTTTGCTACATATGCCGTTAAATCAGCTGCAATTAGCCTTAAAAAAAATACAACTTCTAAGTTACGCACACCTGTATCCATGTACCAATTCGACCCTATTTGAATAGTATATGACAAAAGATAAAAACTTCCCACGTACAGATTTTTTTGTTTTTTAGTATAATGGAAAGAATCAGAAAAGGAAGTGATCAGCTGAAAAAAAGTGGGGGTTGACGAGCATCCAACAAAAATATTCGCACACAAAGTTAACACAAAGGTAATCAGCTCTATATTTGTTGTGTTTTCGACTCGGTGGCGCGCTTGAAAATGACGTGGCACGCACATGACCAATGAATACAGCTGTAGCGTGCGCACTAGAGATGCCCAGTAGCAATGGGCATGAACGTCCTTAATTTGAAAATCTCCGCATAATCCAGTGTGTTTTCACAATCTCAAAAGTTGCATACGGACATTTTCCCATATCCAAAAGACTGAAGCATGTTCAATATGCACTTTATGTTGTAAAAAAGGTAAGATGGGAAAAAAAATTGAATAAAAAGCTGATCATTTTACATGTACCACAAGGCTAATTCTTACATTGAATGCTTTAAGTCTCTCTGGGTTGACATTAGCTGGGTCAGCTTTCTCTCCATCACCGTCTCCATCTTCTCCCTCTCCATCATCCTCATCTTCATCCTTCAGTCCGAGTGACGCTGGAGAGCTGGCATTTTGAATAGGCTTCAACATTTCACATAAGTTTGGTGGCTCCTACAGGTGAAAAAAACAATATCATAAGCAAATTAAATACTTAATAAAATTACACACTTCCATAGAACCATTAACCTTGTCTCTGTAGACACACCACAGGTCATAACAATAGGGTGACAACTGGACAGAAGCTACATATGCAAAGATTGAGCAGACAAATAAAATATTGCATGGTATAATTTACAATATAACAAAGCTGCATCATCAAGGTGCAATACACTGTGTCATTACAGAAAAGATCCATACCTACCCCATGGAAGGGACCTTCCCTCTCCACCCCTCTGGAAATTCCAATTAGGCTTCATACATTTTTTAAAATTTTTTGGTCTTACACTAACCTTCCCCCCCAGGAAATTCCCATCCCTTCTGTAGGGGGAAAATTGCCTGGATTTGCACATTGTGTATACTGCATGCCCACCACAGAAAAACAAGAAGTTTAAAAAAAACTTAAAAACCGCGCTTTTTTAACTCTTTTGTGCTCACAAAAACATTACTTAATATTTAGCAACAACGTTTTTTGAGAAACATTACCCGGAAACAATTGGTAAGGGTTAGGGTTAATGGTTAGCTTCTTTATAGTGTTCGGGTTTTCGATATAGTACTTAAATCAAACCAATTGCTGGCAGCAAATCCTCGGTGGTCTAGTGGTTAGGCTGAAAGGCTGCCGGTCTGGAACTTCAAGTTCAAATCGTCCCCGTCACAAGATTTTAAAAAGAAACTTAAAACCGCGCTCTTTTGAGCTCACAAAACGTTACGTAATTTTTTTGCAACAACGTTTTGCGAGAAAACATTACCCGGAAACAATTTAAAAGATTGGAAACAATAGAGATTGCATGATTCAAAGTTGGCTCAGATTTTCACATTCTTTGCATAGCGTGGTTGCGTGATTTGTAATCGAAGACTTTGTTTACCTAGCTCGAAGGAGAAAAGCAGTCTCACAATTGACCTTTCAAATGAATATATATTTGCATATGTTCAAAGCCAAGGTTTTATTTTTTTTCCCAGAAAACTCCACCATTGCTTCTGGTGAAGTAAACATGATCTTATTTATCACCGTAAGGGCATTCCAGTAAACACGATCTTATTTATCACCAACAACGGAGTCCATGGCTGATGCCAGATGTAATACCTTCTTCAGCGCATTGAATGTTCCCTTTGAAAGTGAACATGCAAGCAAAACGAATATACAGCTTAACGCTTGATAATTTAAGCCTTAGTAGCCAGCAACTGGTCCTAAGTTACATTATTTATCCTTGCAAATGCCTTGAAGTGCATCTCCGAGGGATTTTGGCCCAATTTTGACCAAATAAACCCTCCCCAACTAACCGCGAGTTTATTTAATTCGCTAACTAGACAAAACTCTCCTGAGGGGAGGTATGAAGAAAAGAGCTGAGAAGTGGCCTGTAATTGGCTGATGATGACATCATCCACAGAGGTTTGGGATTTGTAACCGACAAAACTAAAAAAAAAAAAACGAAGGCAGAGCAAGAAACCGCCCAACCTCCTGCTGCGCGGTTTAAAAAAGACAGACTTTATCCTAACTCACCTCTTGACCATGTGGACAAGTGGTTTTATTCAAACCATTACTCTTTAACAAACACAGTTTAGCAAAACTTGTATCACAGAGGTCATGGGTTCAAATCCTGTTCAGGCCTGATTTTTTTTTCAGGCTTTAATTTCACAGCTGCTTAATTAAGTTGTGAGCGTAACTGCGATGATCAATCATATCTTCATCTCATTCTCCGCAGTTCAAAAATATGAACTTTCATATACAGTTGTATTCACTTGTAGTGTATTTAGTGGAAAGCTTTCTCACCCTTATAACTGCAGGGACTGCATTCTCCAGTAGGGCAGGTGAGGTAGCATCATAAAGTTCTCCATCTTCTTCACTTTTTCCACTGTCACTACGAGTGTCTTCACTTGTCACACTGCGTCCATCAGTTGCTCGAGGACTATTTGCATTGTGGTTTAATACTCCTGAACTTCCAATCGGGATGGATGCAACTGGGACTACATATGAAATTGGGATGGCCTCTGCAAATTAGATCCACATTTTCTTAGATAACTCAAAATAAATTTTAAGAGAAAGATGGTCAAAAATAAAGCTTATTGTGCAGTTCAAGAAAATATCCATACTCCCCCCCTGCCCACAGTTAAGGGATTGGAATTTTCTGGGGGGTGAGGGGGTACTGCAAGGCCAAAAAATTAAAAGAAATGTATGAAGCTTGATTGGAATTTCCAGAGGGGGTGGGGGGGGGGGGTCTTAGAAAAAATCCCTTCTGTGGGGGAGGTATGGATATTTTCTGGAATCACATATTCTAACCTTACAAAAAGTGAAATAAAAAAGTCCATTACAGCTTCACACAACAAGAAAATATTCCAAATTTTGGGGTCATCATACTGATCAAGACAGTATTGAGTTTAATGAATTCATTTGCCATCTGTGGTGATATATTTGCAGACAATGTGTCACACTTCCAAAGTGCACAAACAATTTGACATTAGAGAGACATTTCTTTTGTCAAGTTTGTCACAATGTTATGAAAAGGCTGCCAAATTGTTTGTCTGAGTAGAAAGCTGTTTCAGCCACTTTTTCAACAGAGTCAGAAAAGTAGCCCAGCAATGAAGCCAGAGGAAAGGCATGAAGGCAGCAAGCTGGAGTTAGGCTACTTTAAATAACCCTGTTTTGTTAAATGAGAAGAAATACACCTTTAGGGATCAAGGTGTGCCACCAATCTCAAAACTGAAAACAGTTGAGCTTTGTGAATAATGCTCCCTAAACAAGCGTGTATAATTTATAGCAACAAGCCAAGTATTACAAGATTTTTTGTGGTGTAGCTGAAGCATACGAGCAAGGAAAAATGAATACACGGTAATACCAAAGCAAACCAAATATTTTATCTGTCAAAAGAACAATTTGTCAGTTACCCAGCTACAGTACCACCACAGATTGAAGGAGCTTCACCTACCACTTGGATTCTGTGATGACATCTTAGTTGCAATCGTCAAACTATGTCGGGCAAGAAACTTCTCTACCCATCCACTAGAAGCTTTAAACTCGGGACATTCATCACGAACAAGCAATCTGGCTTGCGCCTGGATTGCGTCTCTGGTAACAGGCGTCCCCTTCTCCTGTTGCCTGAGCACCCACTGTAGAAGCTTCTCATCAGTTTCATTAGAGTAGCTCAAGCGACGTCCACCCCCTCCAGGGGAACGTTTCTCTTTTTTTGTTGGTGGGCCATGTTTGCACCAGACTTGGACAGTTGAGCGTGGTACATTATACTTGCGAGAGGCTTCACGTACTGTAGTTTCCTTGGCATAATTAACAACCTCTTGTTTTTGGTCTGTAGAATAAGTCTGGTAGCCTGGTAAAAGTCCTTTTACAGCCATGTTTTCATCGCTTTGACAAATAGGAGCTGTTGACAGACAAACAGCTGATAAATACAAAATTTTATATCATGAAACATGATTCCTGATTGTACATAACACCTTGCTCTATATACTAGGGCTGTCAATAAGGGCTGTAACCCCTAGCAACCATTATGGCTGAGTGCCCTTGTTGCTTATATGAGTGAACTTGCCTGTAGTTGATACAATTCACCCATACAGTAGTATGTTTGTTACAGGTTGGAAGATCAAGGCTACAGGTGAATCAAAACTTAAAGTGCCCCTTATCCCAATTTTTTTTCTTTATATTTTCAAAAAGAATACATAATTTGGTGAAGATTTAAAAAAGAATTGAGTAAATCCATCAAATCCTTGTGAAACTACAAAATTTTCAAGTTGTGATGTTCTGGTTCACCGCCTTATGACAGGAGATCTGGAACCTAATGCAATAGTGACGTCAGTTGGGAAGCTATTTTCTTAGCTTTTGATGCGATTGTGTGATTAGCTTGTTTTCATCTGAAATTTCTGGCCTTCAAATCTTTGTGGTTTGACCCTCAGCCACCCAAATCACAGATTAGGATTATTGATTATTCAATTGCGTCCGAGGTCTCTGACTATCTGTTCCCCCCAAGAAATGGCATCAAAGTGACACAAAGTAAAAACGTCTGTCAAAAACTCTGGATTAACTTGCTATATATAAACATATGAAGTGATGACTGATGAAGACTAGTAAAAACAAGATGAAAAGGAACAAGGAAAACCAAACTTGTTGCAAACGATAGTAAACTTAAAGGACACCTCAAACTGAAATGAACATCAGCGCTCCAAGCTGCGACCATTTTGGTCGCCATGGCGAGTGGAAAACAGATTTAGCGACCAAATTCTGGGGAAAGTCGCCAATTGGCGACCAGCAGATTACAAGAGAAACTTGCTGGAAAAATTTTCAATAATAGGACGAATCTAATCAGCAGTACAAGCGGTGGCATCACCTGTATTTCTCTTTTCTCCTCTCGTCCCTCAGAAACTCGACATGAATGCATAAACTTACTGTAGCAAAGTAAAGTGTTGAAAATGTGCCGTTTGGCGCATTAGCCATTCGTGTACTATGTCACCAAGTGTCCTCCCCTTCACGTTTTCTTTCTTTTTGGCGACTGAATTTTTGTTTATGGTGACCATTTTACAATTAAAGGTCGCCAAAAGGTGACTTTTTGAAAACGTGAGCTTGGAGCGCTGAACATGCAAGTGATTATTTTACATCGCTTCAATGACCTTCATTTATGGCTTCACTAAATGCTTACATTGCTCTTCGTGAAAAAGAAATACCTCCAAGTAAGAGGAAGAGCTAAAAAATCTCCAATATGCAGCTGATAGCCAGTGACATCAATATAAAAATTCAATTGACATTTGTCACAGCTTGAATTTAATTGCTGAAAAGTATAAACAACGGGGCGTGCAAAGGTTGCGCTTTTGTTCATACACGAATCCTTTTGATCTTTGCCAGTTTTATACCGACTTGGTTAATATGGTCCTGAAATTTAGCATCAAATTCAGAAATGAGTGACAAAAGTTCCTCTAATTGAATTAAAAAAGTTCACACTGAGTGACTCTTAAAAATACATGTATGCTAGTGATGGAAGCAATAAAAATGAAAAAGAAAAGACAAACAAAGAATTAGAAAGGCAGCTGATTTCACTTGCTTGTTTCGCTTGAGAAGCAAGTCTGGCAAGGACCAATTTAGATTTTCTGATGAAAACAAGCATTTCTCTGACTGACTAGAATATCAAGTTGGAAATCAATCACTAAAAGCAAAAAAAACAATATGTAAATAAACAAACTTTTCTAAATACTGTGGCAGTAAAAAGCAAAGTGGCAAATTACTTGCTTTGAGGTCTTAATAAACCTCAGCAGAGGCGTATCGCTAAGCTACAGGTTTTTTCCTCGCAGGGTTCTGAGTACAATGATATTTATCCACTTTGAGGCATTAAACTCATGTTTGGACCTGAATATTTCGAAGCTGATTGTGATCACAGAGCTTCGCTTCTCTTATTTTTGTCTTGTCAACAAACAAGAAGACAATGGCTGAATGACCATCACAGCAGCTGACAGCCAAACACTGCGATATAACCCAAGTTTCCACATTTTTATGCCTCAACCTACGTCCTGTCCCTACAATATGCATCCTACGCGAACACAAAAAGGCGCTTGTGCTTCCTTCACATACCTTTACAACAGATTTAGGAATTTCAATGCTAACTTGGTTCATTTATTTGATTCAACTAATTAATAAAGAGAACTAACCATCCCTAGGTAGGTCATTGCCGTGACCTCCATTCACTGTTGTATCCATAAGTTCGTGTTCCACTACTGGCGAGCCCATACCATTTCTATTACCATTCTCTTCAAACACATCCTCTGCTATGTCCCTTTTAAATCTCTTCACTCCATATGTTGCACCTTCTTCATCAGAGTCGTGGCTGGAGAATGAGGCTTCCACATCTGATTCCTGATTGGAAAAATACACACCACATTGTTAAGAAAGTTTCCTTTACAAAATAAGCATCATTGACAGATATTTCTGACATTGGAAGAAGGATTAATGTTGCAATCACCTTGCACTGGCATTATGAACAATGTTATTATTTAAGAAATAGAAAACATGTACCGTGTTTCTATCGAGTTATACAAACACGAGTGGAAGTTTGGGAGAACGAGAAATGCTGTGGGAACACGAGCCGCAGGCGAGTGTTTCCACAGCTTTTTCGAGTTCTCCCAAACTTTCACGAGTGTTTGTATAACTCGATAAAAACACGGAGCACATGTTTTCTATTTCTTTTAGAAAACACCACGACGAGAAAAAGGAAAACAACTTGTTAACTTTGATTATCAAAACGTAAATTCTCTTTGCTCGCGCCATCACTATGTCTACAGCACGCGCTAGTTTTGTGTCTCCATCAAGTTATACAAACACGATTTTTAACCAATCAGCGCGCGTGCTTTCTTAAGACTGTTTTGTAATTGATTTTATAACTTTGTTTACAGCTAAATAGACAATGAAGTACCAGGTGGTTTTGAATAAGGCTACATGTAAAAATATGATAGTTTTCCTGGCAAGTCATGGCTTGCTAGTGCTTTACAAGTTTATAATAATGGTCAATCATGGTAAAAAATCTGGGATATGCAGTAAAAAAGGTACAGTAAACACCACATTATTTCACCCTAACCCTTCTATTCAAGACAATCACGAACAACAGCCTGGTGATGTCCTTGCAGGTCTGGAAATTAAGGGTGCATCCTGATTGTCTGGGACATATGTTTACATTTTATTAAGTGTCTAAAACCAGCCAGTACAAGGTGTATGTTTACATAGCATTTGGTGCTATAATTTACAAAAAAAATTATCAAAAAACTTGTAAGAATATGACCAAGGCATGAAATTCTGTTTCAGTACATACAAGGAACACTTAAATTTCAGTTAATGAATTTCTGGTCAAATCTGTGCTGGAGTAAAATAGCTTTAGATTTTATATATTTTATTATCAATCCTAAATTTAAAGCTGATTCTATATAGCATTCAAGACATGTAATTTAAAAATATGGACCGAAACTGCATCTAAAAATATGATAATAAAAACTATGAAAAAACATTCTACCTAAAGTTCATGTTTTGCTGTTCTGGGTTCACAAAATTCTGTTTCTGTAGGCAGCTATTTACAGCATCCAAGTGCAAATAAACAAAATATATTTTACAACTAATGCCAGTGTTCTATACCCTTTCCAACGAAATATTCTACATTAAAACTCCATGGAAAAAGCTTTACAGTCCAAGGAATTCTATGAATTTTTTTCTCTCTCTCTCTGTCTTGGGTATCTGGGCCTCTTCAACCCAAAACTGGATTTCTACTAACCCTGCCTTCTGATATAAAAGGTCTAGTGTGATCAGTAATCCAATGAAAATCGTTTACTTTCACCAGGACAAATAATTAGGCCAGTGATACGCTAGGTCAACATGGGATACAGAATTTTCAAAAGCACGATGCGGATTTGCCCGATCGAGAACTTCCAATCTAAACCGTTGCACCCTTTCACACCCAAATTCTTGAACACGCATAACTCCGGGCTACAAGCACTGCTTCCGCGACCAAACGCATCCGCTAAATCGCCCTGCTACCACTCAAACAAGAAAGAACCATCTGCCTCCTTCGACATTAAAATCTACTGTTTATTCGAGGTGTCTGGGAGCCGCTATGCTCCTTCTCCAAACAATTAACATGCTGAAAATCTGATGTGACAGCGACTTCCCTCGCTTACGTGATCTAACTGAAAGCCCTACCGATCACGAATCGCAAGAGAAGATGGATAAAATTGGAGAGATCTTTTCAAAATAGGATAGCAAGGCCGTATGCACCACCAAGATAAGACAGGACTTGGCTAATTACCTCACTTTTGCAATATTTCGGGTATGAATATTTCATGTCTTTCGAGGGAGAAAACAGGCCAAATATATTTTAACGCTTCCTTCTACGGATCACGCGTAAAAAATTGTAAACGGCTTAAATTTCCAGCGAGAAGCCTCAATTCTGAGCTAAACAAGTCTTACACAGTCCTTACATCAAAGCTGCGTTAAAGCGGAGGCCATCTGGCCGGCAAATTAGAACGTGGGCCTCTCATTGTTTTCTCTTCGCCGATTCAAAGGACAAGGGGTGTCATCTGCCGAAAAATCGCAAACGCAGTCTATCTGGCCCTTCCTGGATGAAACGATCCTCTTATGCATGAAACTCTACAAGAAATGTTTTCATTTTCTGATCTGCGAACAATTCCGGTAAGGTTTAGAGCTAAAGCTTTCGAACCTCTTCCCGTTCAAGGAAGTCGAAGGGACGCTTATTTGTGTTCCCCCTTTTACCTTCGAACAACAAAGCCGGCGCGGCGATGGTCGATTTTCTTTCGCTTTGATCCCAGCAACAGAATACTCCAAGAGTTGCACAAAACTAGAGCAATTTAACACGAACGTTCTAGATCACTTCATCTGTTAAGTTACCTTTAGAATATGCTCCGACTTGACCTTCGCGATGGCTGCAAGGGCTTTGGTCGACATCTTCAATGGACTAGACAACGCCACAGAGAGACGAGGGGTACAAACAAGCCTAAAACTTTCGCCGCACCCAAGCGCTTCTAAGCCACTCGTACTATCGAAAGCTCGACAATCGTTGAACTTCTTCTTCCGGCGAAATCGCTTTAACGGGTATTGACGGAACCCGTCCACAATCGTGTGGTGAAACGCCAAAACCACCGAAGCTAAACCAGGAGGCACCGGGAAATAATGGGTCAGAATTTAGACTCAAATTTTTGGCCTTTGTTGTCAGGCTCAGCAGCTGATAGCGTAAGCTGATCACGTGGGACAACCAAAGAATGGCGCCCGCACGCCTGCTCTTAAAAGATACCGCTGACTGCCAGACAACAAACAAACCGAAAAAGATGAAATTTTTTTGGAAATGCCACACATAAATAGAAATCATATGTCATAACATGCTCTGTATTTGCGTTAAGGGAAAAATAGAAGAAGTGTGATGTGACATGAAAATATCAATAACGTAAATAGTATAGTAATCGCCAGATCGAAAGTGTTTCGTTTTTTTAATTTTATTTTTTTCCGGCCCGCGCCCGCATGGCCGAAAACTCACGAGTCCGCTGTTGAATTCCATTATATTTAAATTCTTATTTCAATATTTTATTTAGAATTTTTAAAAGCTATATTGCTTCAGCTGCTTTCATTTCAGTCTAATATCAGATTGACCCAATATTCCGACTGAGCGAAGTTACGATGCGAAATAAAAATTTCGGCTTAATTAAGTACATCTTCCATTCGATTCGGCTCACCAATTAGGGAAAACTATTCTCTGTCTGCTATATTGACTGACATTGTGTACCAAATACTAATTAATTACTGAGACCGGGAGTCCTTGAGTAGGTCATTGGATTCTTAACTTTGAACCCAGGTTTCCATGGAACAAGTATTAGTCGATTTGCAATGCAAATGTACATTAGACATATTTTGCTGAAACAGCTTGAAAAAGCCAATACCAACGGGTTTATTGAGTACTGGCCAGCCTTGCCGACGTAATCCGTGCCGCAAAACAAAACTGTCTCAAAGGGCCTGAAAAAACAAAGGCTTGTAAGTTCATTGCTTTGTTGCATTGTCTCAAGCTTCGTAGAATTAGGCCTTAATAAAGAATGTAAACAGAACAAGCTTTTTTCCGGCCACAAAATGGTTGTGATTCTGAAGAAAAGATTTTAAGGATAACTCCGAAAAGTCAAAATCAAAAATACTTTATTATTGACGGGAACCTAAAAATGATGATCTAGTATCTCTTAAAATATTCTACAAGTGCAATGGGTATCCCCGGTCGAGTAGCCCCCTAGCCGGGCCCCCAAGTCGATTAGCCCCTAACCGTCTCAGTCTCAACAGGAAGTCGATTAGCTCCCAACCAGAAGTCGGCCGGAAACATTGTCCATTTCTCGTTCTTTAAGAGTGAATGTAGTTCGAGGGTAAATGGAGACTGATCGACTTCTCGTCAGGGGCTAGCCAGCTAGGGACTACTTAGCCTAAACGACTGACATTCTCAGCTAAGGGACCTTGCCATGAGTTACGTATTCAGACTATTCACTGTCGCGGGGTTGTTGTTTGAAACGGAAAACATCTGGCCCAAACTTTTGAATTTTTCCGTCGCAAATTGGACATCTCACTCAAACTGTAACGACGATTTGCTCTCTCTTGCACAATTCTCTTTCTCGCCAGTTTGTTTGCCAGTTTCCTATTGCCAATACATGACGTGCATTTGTTGAACAAAATTCCAATTCTAATTACAGTTGATTTGGATGCGCTGGTCTCTATCAAAAAAATTTACTGTTACTAATATTCAATTAGGCTACGAACCGGCCGAGTTTTCTATGAGCGAATAGTCAACAAGACGTAGTTTTAGGGCTTTTAGCAAACAACGACAGCGACGGCAAAAAGAACGTCACCAAACAAAAAGTTCACTGAATTGATGAACAGAACAATGGTTCTGAAAGTGTGTTTTGAATCTGCAAAACAACAACCGGAAATGACAAATTCGAAAGTACTTTAGCTTTAGAGAACTTGAACCACAATGGCTAATTTTCGTGTCTTTCTTTATTACATATTTAGCCTGAGCCGGCAGGCTTTTAGACCGACTAGCCCGCTACAGAACAGACGTAATATTTTGCGTATTTTAGGCGCACAGAGGCCAAAGGTCCGAAAGCGAGGCGAGCGCGAAACGCGGGTCGTACGCGAAGGGAAGAGCGCGAAACTACGCAAAAATTAAGCTTGTTCTGCAGGTTATAGACCGATAGGTGTATTGAACAGATCTACACAGTTTTGACATGCGAGGATAACTATAAATACTTTTTTACAAGGCG
>JAHPZR010056260.1:0-7500 GCA_019787425.1 Platygyra sinensis | reverse complement strand
CACTACGTCGGCCATTTTGCAAATTTAGTGTGTGTTGTGATTTGACGCGAGTTTGACGTGTGAAGGCACGAGTTTGCCAACTTTTTGAAGTGTTCCAACACGAGTTTGCCAACTTTAGTTTGCCGTGTGAAGGCCGCTTAACTGTAGAAATTCCTCCGGCGTATCGCAACTTCGTTTCCGAGGCCTTTACGCTGGCTTGGGTAAAGGCCCTGGGAAAGAGGTTGGTCGTATTGTGGATGTTGCCTGAATTAAACATTTTCTGACCGGTAAAGGAAATCTCGATCGAAGACTGCTCGAAATGTAAGCTTTAAACTATAGCAAGGAGTTTTTCAGATCGCTCATTTCAGGGCTCGAAATTAACTTTTGGTGTAATGCATGGTCCATTGTCCAGGGCATTCAGATTTTCACTGGACAAAATGCAAGTTGTATTGGCCAGGTGTTGGAGCAACTCAAAATAATTACCTTAAATACATCCTCCAGTAACAAAGGAAGGAAGCATTTGTCAGGTTACCATACTCACAACACCACAAACAAAACATTTTCCCATTATTATAGTCCAGTCAAGGATACAACTGCTTCCACTCAACTCTGAATTTTCGCAACGTAGTCGCCGGTAACCTGTTTCCCTTTCTCAACTTCTTGCTTGCCTTTCTCATCTTGCTTCTCTTTCTGATTTAATTCAAGGTGTTCTACAGCTTTATCTTCATTCTCATTTATGTTCTTGTTTTACATATATTGTTTCTGGCGACCTTTATCATTAGGGAAGTTCATTCCTGTTGCTAGGTCTTCCAGCAGCTATTTACTTATATGTTTGTATGTACATATGTTTATTTGCTGTAAATTATTTAAGTATCTCTTGTTCGTTTTGAAACACTCGAGAAAAAGTCAGACAACCGCTTCTGTGCCATAATTTTCGAAGCAAACCAAGCAAAACACAACAAACAAAATGGCGACAGTGGGAGCCACATGTTAAAGATGTTTATTTCATCTGTCCGAGAAGGACTGAGCACAACTAGAACCAGTTCCAAGACAAAATACCCGGCCAACATGGCAGATTTTAAACATGGCGGAGACATTCACATTTTGCGTGTGGCAACTGGCATTCATTTGTGAGTCTGCTTTCAAATCTTGAAAAGATTTTTCATTCCAAAAGCCCAAGAAATTGATATTGTAAAGTTTTCCAAGTGACATATGCAAATAATTCTCAATTAATCTGAAAGGTCACATTTTAAAGAGTTTCTTCAGGCCAAAATGGCCTGTGTTTCCAAGATTCTGTAGGCCAAAGTGTGATTTTTACTCGTCAATGTCCAGTTGACCACCGTTAGTGTCGAACCCTGCATATGTACTGATTGAAACAAAGTTTTCCTTCAATTAAAGATTTTTAATTGATTTATTTGCTTTGTTGAACTGTATTTTTATGCGTTTGCAATAACTGATAAACATTTTAAATCAACGAACAATTTACTGGAGGTCAATAGGCCACGTTCGATTTATCAATATTCTAATTTCAGGTCAAACTTCTACACTTAGTAGGCGCGGATCCAGGATTTTGAAATGGGGGGTGAATTTTTGTAATAATGTAAAAGAACCAAAGCCTGAGGGATAAGAAAAAAAAAAAAAAGAAAGAAGGGGGCTCAGAAAAGGTTGAAAATTTTACTAAAGATTGAAAAAGGTTGAAAATTCACCCATTTCACCTCCCCTGGATCCGCGCCTGTTTGGTATTGTTTTCTTTGTATCCAAGTCTCTTCTGGGAATTGAGAGCTAAAAAAACCCTAAAACATTACAACTTTTACCCGAAAGCCTCGGAACCATGTTGAAATATTGATATATCGGACGTGGCTTGTTTCCGAGTTGCGTAAGCCTCTCTATCAAAGCGAGGCAGGACCTAGGCTAGAAAGGGTTCTTACTGCGCGTGCGTGCGCAATCTATCAGCACATCGGAAGTTAAATGGAACATACGAAACGTCAAGCTCATAAAAGAAAGTTTTTACAACATGCGTTGTTTCGTTATGTCTATAACCGTAGTTTGTTTGTTATTTTTGTGAAATCGCGCGACCCGGTAATAAAATCTGCGGAAGACATTTGTTTTTAGTTCGAAATTTTGCTCGGTGACCTATCTTGATTTTTTTGCATGCACGCACCATTCACGATGGAACTTATCTAGTAGAGTTTTCTGTAAGCCATAAAATGCGTTTTCTTTAAATATATTTAATTCTACTAGACAACTTTTTTCCATACTGTCTGAAAAGTTAAAGAATTTAGGGAACCATATGTTTCCAACAAAGAAATAAAAGCGGTAGATCACTAAATTAGTTTTTCAGATAATTTACAATTGTACAAAAACTGAAATTTAAAGGATGTTTTTGTGGACCTTGCGCGCTGTCATAGTAACTGATATAACGTTACAAGTACCCTTAAGGCATAGCGCAGCAATAGGGTTGCAATGAGACATATAGTTTGCTCACACAATTAAATACCCTTCTTTGTAATCTTCCATCTTAAAGAAACCAAAAACCCTTTCGAGCCTCCTTAAGGTCATTCCACTGAAATAGAACCTACACTGAGATTTTTCTCAAACTTTGCCAATTGATTGCTTATATTATGGAAACTTAAATTTTGAAATAAAAATGAGGGGTCCCCATGTTTGTTTAGGAGCAACAGCACCTTGTTTATTCCATATAAATCCTTATAATAGCACCATGATTATAGTCAAGATTGCTTGCTAAATTCACGTTTCTGAAGATTGTTTTTTCCTCAACACTGAGAATTGGCCCATATTTATTCTACATAGAGAAATTTACTATTCAATTCAAAACAACTAAAAAATGATAGGTCACCGTAGTCGTTTTTGAGAAAATGACAATTTACCTCTTTGGCGAGGTCCAGCCGTAGAGAAAAGGCCGCCATTTTCTAATGCGCGCGCGCTAATCACGCGTAAAATTATGCGCAGTAGGGATGCGCAATGCAATACTGGAGAATGACCTTAATTAGCATGTGGATGAAAATTTGGAAATGGCCTGTTGTCGGTCGCGTTTTCTATGATTCGTTTAAAAATATTGCGAAACCTCATTGAAAAATCTGTAAAAAAAAACCTCGGAAAAATCACTAATTTGCGTTTGAAAAAAAAATGACAACACATGTGAACTTTAGTTAATTAACTAGCCGCTAAAAGGTAAACACAGTTATTCTAACAGGCATCATTTTAGTCGGCTTTTTTGGTGATTCAGTCTCGCTCCTTAAAAGACAACTCGACAAGAATGGTGTTCTTTGGTAATTTGTTGTTGAGTTTATTCAGTAGTTTTTCATATCATCTTTAGTCTTTGTCCAAGAGTAGCCAACCTCAAAATCTCATCGGTTTTCCAAGTTCTGTTCAGTAATTAATTAACAATGGTCTTTTTTATTAAAGATATTTTTTCTGTGTAGAATCTTATCTTTTCCGCTCCAGTATCAATACGATCTATGTTGAAGTTATGAAAAGAGAGAAATACCGGCAGTAATCTTCAGCTGATAGGTTCAAATTCTTCCAACTAATACAATAAGAAACGTGGGGAAATCAGTGGGGAGATTCTGTATTTCAAGATCGACGCAAACACCAATAGTCAGAGATAAACGGCCGGTAAAGCATGTTTCTTGAAAATTTTTCCACTGATAATTGTGTCTCCACGAGATCTTTGATTTTAAATGAGAAACTTACCGGAATGTGGCGGTTCTATCTAAGAATGAACTGAATTTTCAGAGAAAAGTGGTCTGACAGACAACCGTGACATTACATGCACTGATTACTGAACCCAAACTGTTATCAATGTTTCCTCAGTACTGGACATGAATTCTCACCGACAATATTTGTACGAACAGTTCTAGCCTAGTTCTTTTAGAAGACAAAGTTAAGTTAATGTTGAAAACAGAATTCTAAGTTTAATTTATTGGCAAGACATGCACGCTGCATAAGCGCAAATAGTTATAAAGCCACCGTAATCAACACATAGCGAGACAGGGGAAAGAAAACTTAGATTCGCCGCGCCAGTGACGCTTTCATTAAGAATTCGTGAAACAAATGGCGATATTTATTACAAAATTGTCGGCGTTTTTTTGTCGTCACGGGTGTCCAATACTTTGCCTTTTTAGCTTCAATGTTTGGCGGAGCAAGTTTAACATGAGGAGAAAGATAAACCGCTAGACGGATACCAGTTGTCTCATAAACGATTCTGAATTCATTTATCGAAGTGGCTCGGCACAGACACGCCGGGACTCTGCTCAACTGAACTGCGATTAATGCAACAAAGGCAAGCGCGATACTTGTAAAACAACCTTGTAAGATATTAAAAATCTAGGTTGTGTGAGTGGCATTTTTCATGAGCAGAATTTGGAAGATTCAGTTTCACTTGAAGACATTTTGTGGAATAGTTTGCTGTCTTGATATTTTCAGCCGTGAAATCCTTTGTAGTCTGTGAATATTTGACATACTAATGGAAGCTTAGCAGAAGTCCCGCCTCATAGTACCAAAAAATGCCAAGGTTAGGTGGATTTCAATCAATTTAACATTGTGACTTGACGCGTTTATTAAAAGACATCTGCTAATGTTTTCTATTCTAATTATGAGTCTTTTATTTTACTGCATAGAATCATGCATACACTGTAAAAGTTACTGCTTGAAACAAAGATAACAAGGCAACGACGAATTTTTAATTCCATCAGCGCTTGACGACCGAAATATTCCGCAGTTCCAATGAAAAATCTTTTGAGTCATGACCATCCAATATTGAAGCAGAGAGAAAGTGACTGTTTACGGAAGCAAATATCCGTATTAAAATATGAGTTTTAGAAAGAAATCTTTGTCTGACATTCTCTCATAGTCCACAGTCCAAACAGTCAACGATGATACCTTATCTCTTTCAGCACTTTCAGGCTTTCCCAGGTTGAAATTCTAAGCGTCCGATAACCTGTTACTTTATCTTTTAGTCAGGCTTTCGTTGAGCTGAAAAAATAAAAACCGAATTGGCTTATCTCAAAATATTTATCAGTTCAAATCGTCCGTCCTGTGTCAGTGCACTAGTAAGAAAAGCATCTTTAGCCGCTAAGGGAGGTCGAAGTAAGATAGTAAAAATATTTGATAAACATCTCTGAATTTCTCGTTGAGTGAATATGAACGACGAAAACCCACGATATTTTCGAAAACTCCCTTCAAACTAAAGCCGGAATTGTTTTAGACGTACGGAAATATTTCGAAAATGAATTTTAAGGAAGCTGTCAGCTCAAAATGGGATCGAGTCTAGAGAAACTAAAAATTTAAAAGCACTTTTCAAGATGAAAAGAGCAATATAAAAATAATTTCCTTGAATAAGCCCGGGGGCGATAAGTGGTCAGTGCGGAATTGTCAACAAGAAATAAATGATAATATCTACCAAGTGTGGCTCCCTAAGGGTTTTTATTTTGTATTATTAATTTCTTGTGCGTTGGTCGAAAATAGAATGGCTCAAATCACTTTCAGTCTTAGAAAAATTGTATTTTATGAAAAAAAGATATTGGTGCGGCTTAAAATTGCGTTCCTGTTCGTCGCATATGTGTTTGAAATCCCCCCAAAATAGACTGACGTCATTATTTTCATATCGTTTCTTATTTAACCCGTATTTTTTGAGCAGCAGTGTTTTCCGCAGGTGTGTTCATTTCATACAGTTTCCCCGGCACAAACGGTCTTAAATCATAAACTCACTACGCGAAATTCACAAATGGATAATATCATCTCTACAACTACTGTATGTGGTCGATGAGCACTAAGATTATTTCTTATTGCTACATTCAAAATGTCAAAATTTTAAGTTTAGCGAAAGAAAGCCATCAGTATTATTATTTTTTTATTTTGTACCATGACAAACTTTTTATGCTCACTAATTTAACAGTTTTGTCATTCGGTGCTTTTGCGTTGACACGTTGATTAAAGATGTAGACGAGTAATTCGCCAAAAAACAAAATCATAATACTTTTAGTTGATGAAAAAGGAAAGGAGAATTGGCTCAATATATTAGTTTAATGAAGAAAACTTTAAGAATGCCTTCAGCATTCTTTCTCGAAGTAACCGCGAATTGATTCACCCCACCCAGCCCAGACATCGACTGCATGTCCTACAGTTTTGATTTCCATATTCATGTTCACTGAACGAGTGAGCGAGGCAATTGTTTCACAAGAGAAGCTTTCTGTAGATATGCGATACTGAAATGGAAACACATACACCTATCAATTTGATGGAAATGCAAAACTGAAAACAAAACACGACACCGAAATTATAGTACATAAATCTTCGCTTTGCGTAAGCGCAAATGCGGAATTAATTACATCAAGAAAATCGAACGACTTAGAACTTCAAGAAATTAAAAGACCTCGACAAAAAAGGATTAAGAAGAAAAGGTTAAATATCTCTAGTCGCTAAATAAAGCAAATGCAAAAATCCGTCTGCTTTTCTGAAGAATGAAGCACGGTTGTCTGCGATTATATTCAGTTTTCAATAAATCGTGCGATAGAGGCAGCTGTGTGCATAATTTTGCAAATGATTTTCCTTCAGTCAGTTGGCTATCAACAGAGTACTTTGCCAGAGAGCAGCTTGGACAGGTTTGTTATCTGAAAACAATACTTTCTGAATCATCATTTCAAAACTTTTTAGAAATCGCAATTAAAATGTACTCAAGATCTGGTCAACATGCCGTCGTTCTACCTAAGGCGAAAATGGGCTGAAATTTCACTTTGGGTTGAAAAGAAAACCTTTTAGCTGCAATTATGCCCGAGATGTGGCGTGGATGCCCGAAATATGAAATAAAAGATTAAAGGGAAAATTTTAATGGCTAAGAGTGAAAACGAAGCTGATTTATTAAGTGTACAAGAAAATTAATATGGCATGTAATGCAGAATTGAACGTGGTATAGTGCAAGGGTATATCAAAAATGAAATAAATTCCCCGGGTAGCAATGAGATTGTCAGCGAACTCCCACCGTTTTGATAAACTTCACAAAATATTTCTCGGACTAAGTGAGCTTGTTTTGACAAAATCTTCATTTTCCGTTTGCGTCCCATTTAAACATATCAATTTTTTATGCATTTTCTGGTCTTATCGCCTTTGGTTGACGTTGAGGCTAATCTACAGTGCTACACATATGCATCCCAAATTTGGATTCGTTCGGCCAGTCAAACCCTGCGCTTATTAGCGATTCTTAAAAACCTCAACATAGAAAAAAGATAAATAAAGCCTAAGATAATTGTTTTACAATCAATACACTCGCCTTCTGTTCGCTGTAGCATGAAAATAATTTACTAATTTGAATATGGAAAACGGTCTAAGCGGACTATTCGCAAAGTCACGCGAGCTAACCTTTTTATACAAATGAAACGCGAGAAATTTCACTCCTGGGAGTGACAATTTTTGCCGCTCAACCACGAGATAATTTAATGCGTCGACAGTATCGCGATTTAAGAGGGTTCTTGGGGGTTTCATATATTTTTTGGGACATCCAGA
>JAHPZR010056259.1:110000-122475 GCA_019787425.1 Platygyra sinensis | reverse complement strand
TGCTTAAATTCAACATTTCCATCATCTTACATTCGCAATGTGCCCCGCAATATTCGTTTTGGCATTGGCAAGAGTATGACCTGTCTGGACCCAAAACACACACGCCATTGTTCTTGCAAGGGTTTGGCTTGCAGGGGTCTTTAATTGCTGAAATTAAAAACAATAAAATGCAAATTTTGAATTGTTTTCGGGATTTTCCAGAGTTACTGGTCCTCTTTACCAATGTGACAGATCGTTTTTTGTCGTTCAGCTTAGTAACCGCACATGACGTATCGTGATCATTACAACACGTGTAAATGATGTCAAAAATGCACGGGAAATGCATTCTGAGGCCTGTCATTACTTATACTTTTTGTGATAATTCACCGTCTCCTACAGTCTTTTTCACGATCAAAGAAGAGTGGTTTCCATGTTCAACTCTCTGCGGTACCCATTCGCTACAAACACGTCTTCGATGTTGTGTAGTTTTATAATGGCATTATAAAAGGTTTTGGCTGACAGTGCGAGGGCTTTATGGGATAAAAAACACCTGGCGGAGGAATTACACAACATCAAAGACGTGTGTGTAGCGAATGGGCACCCCAGAGAAACTGTGGAAAGATTTATGGAACAAAGACGTCAACAGAAAACAAGAGAGCAAGAAGAACAAGGAAGTCGTGGAGTCGTGACTATATTATATTTAAAAGGGTTGTCTGAGCATTTCAGGAGAACTGCTAACCGACACTCTTTTCGAGTTGCTTTCAAACTTAGAAAAAGAGATTAAACGCACAATTCAAGAGCCGCTTGGTGAAAGGCAGAATTGCGTTGTATATGAGATTCCTTGTGCGTGCCAGAATACTGTGTATGTGGGAGAAACATGGTGCCTTTTCCAAACAAGGAAGGAAGAACACATGGGCAAAGTCAGACTAACAAGTTAAGACCTTCATAAAGGAGACACTCTATTAGTCGAAAAACGGATGGGCAAAGAAGTGGAGGCCTAACACGGCACACCATTGAGTGCCAAAATGGTGTTGACTGGGGAAACGTAGAGATCATAGCAAGGGAGAAAGGATAAAAGCAAAGAAAAGTTCTCGAAGGAATTGAGTCACTACGACAGAGACATTACAGTTTCATGGAAACCAATCCTAAACTCCTTCTTTGATCGTGAAAAAGACTGTGGGAGACGGTGAATTATCCAAAAAAGTAAAAGTACTTGGCAGGCCTCAGACTGCATTTCCCGCGCATTTTGACATCATTTGCACGTCCTACAATGATACGTCACTGGTCAAAACGTCGGTTTTTAAAGATATTTTAACCTCGGAAAATCCCGAAAACAATTCAAAATTTTAATTCTTAAAAACATGAGAGGTGAAATTTTTAGAAATATGAAAAAAATGTTTGACAATAAACTATTCTCTCATTAGATTGACACAGGGCTCAATCTGATAATTCCAAAGCTTTCTTTTTAATAATAATCTTAAACATTTCACAGATGATTCATAGTTCTTAATAGGCTATTGTAAAATTTAGAAACTAGAAGTTTTCGTTTGAGATAAAAAAAAGTGTGATTTAAAGCAACTTTATTTATATAGAAAGGACCCTGCGCGCGCTCTGATTGGTCAAAAACCCATGTCTATTTAACAAATAGATTCCATGTTACCGTGCGTCTGTTCAGTAATAGATCACAGATCACGTCAAAATGTGGTAAGAACAAAAAAGTGGCACACGAGGTGTAGCCGAGTGTGTCACTGATCTATTACTGAACAGACGCACGGCAACATGGAATCTATTTGTTTTATATAATAGCGAAAAGCCTTTTTTTATTTCAAAATATTTCAACATAACGCGAAAGCCGGCCTTTGCCCCGCCTTTGCTCTCAATAATCTGGCGCCTCCGTATCGAAGTCAACTTATAGTCCCATATAACCCTACAAGAAATCTTAGGTCAGCTGGCGAACATTTATTAGAAGTACCGAATGTGTGAGATAAAGCAATGGTTCTCGGCTTGTCAAGACCAATTTTGTGGGCGGTTTAGTCTCGCTAGACTGCCGACTGAGCTGAGACTGCTCGAATATTTTTTCTGGATCATTTTCTAAAAGAAACGGCTTTGTCTTTCGTTTTCTGGCTTCTCGAACCTGTTCAATGCCTCGGCAAGACTTTTTGTGCCTTATCTTTTGCCCAGTCACGTAAAATATTATCCTTATTCTCAAAACTTCCGCCATTTTAAAACGGCAGAGGGAAAAACTTTGTAATGATGACGTCAATCGTGCATCTGTCCTCTAATAGATCATAGGCGAGAACCAATCAAAATGCGAGAATAACTTCGGTTATTATATAAACGAGTATAAAACATAAAAAACGCGTGTTTTATTTGTTTACTCGTGTAAAGTCTATACCATAAAGAAAATGAAGAAGACTAAGCCGTGTATTACACTGCGATAAAATACTCGCCAGCGGCTTGTGTTTTCTACATTTCCCTCGTGTTTTAAAATTCCCGTCGTGTTATATCACAATGTTCAAGCTTCTTAATTTGTTAGCTAAAGCTGGGAGCATACCGAGGCCGTGGATCTGTGGCAAATACTAAGCAAACACCGAGTCCTATGACTCATCTACCTTCAGTTTCCAAACCTCATCCTAACATTAAATGCAAAAGTAACAGTTTGAATGCGTAGAATAAGTCACCTGTACAACGAAAGCCATTCCCAATATAGTTCTGTTTGCACACGCAGTGATGGTTGATACATTCAGCATTTACATCGCACATGTCGCATATGTTACCTTAAAATAATAAGAAGAATCAAACACATATCATGTCTCGCTACACATCCATGTAAGGCATTCATTGGTTGCTGTGTTTTGAAACTTCTTTCCCCTTTTTTTCGCTAACCTAGGTAGCGCTGTTCAAAATCCAAAATCACTGGTTTACCCTATGCATTATGATATTTAGTCTTGTAATAAAAAAGTAACATGAAACTCAATGCTGATTTCATCTGAATCTTGTGTACAATCATTGGGACGCTTTTCATTTTCATTTTTCCTATTTGCTAATGGCAAAGAAAGAATAAAGATTACTTACTTTCACATCTGCGTCCTGTAAATCCAGGTAGACATTGACAGTAGAAATTCAACATGTGCGGAACGATGTCTCTTTCATTAACTTCTTCTGGAGTTTGTTCATCGATACAAGTTCCTCCATTCAGACAAATAAAATCCAAGCACGGGTCCGGAACTGCAAAACGGTACATTTATTGTAGCTTACTGCCTAAAGAGGCGAAAGCTACTATGCTATCCGTCTGAGTGAGTGAGTGAGTGAGTGAGTGAGTGAGTGAGTGAGTGAGTGAGTGAGTGAGTGAGTGAGTGAGTGAGTGAGTGAGTGAGTGAGTGAGTGAGTGAGTGAGTGAGTGAGTGAGTGAGTGAGTGAGTGAGTGAGTGAGTGAGTGAGTGAGTGAGTGATTGAGTGAGTGAGTGAGTGATTGAGTGAGTGAGTGAGTGAGTGAGTGAGTGAGTAATAATAGTAATAGTACTCTTTATTGCGCCTTACTCTCCGAAGGGAGGTATTGGTCCAAATACAACAAATGTTTGAACATTAACTAATAGTGAGTGAGTGAGTGTGCGTAACAATAAAATCCACAACGAACTCTGTCGATTTTGACCCTATATTTCCCGATCCTAACTCCTTTTTGATTTGGAACCTCGTCGGTTGTTACTCGGAATTAGCACGTGATCAGGCGAGAAATCTTCGATTTGCCATGTGCTCTCAAAGCTCTTGAGTGGTTTGAGACACCGTATACTGCGTATCACCTATATTTTGTAGTAAATTCAATCTGTTTATTGCAGTAATTTATTAGATTCTGTTTTACAACTTTTGAATACAAAACTTCTCTTATAGCTTTTGTTCTATATTTGTTGGGTTTATGGATTCACTTCATTCGTTTCAGTTTTTACGTGACAAAGCAATTTTTCGGTTTCACTTTGTGGCTCTATTTACCTCGGTTCCCACGGAAAATTTTCGTTTCGGTTGTGCTTTGTTGTCATCAAGCTGTCATATCTCTCCCACATGATACGTGTGCAGGAAGGCAAATTAAATTTATCACACTTTAGTACGCCAGCTTTGTTTTAGTTTTAGGAAAACCGCTAAGATTGCTGTTTGTTTATCTATTTTGCTGCTAGAACACTGGCTGTTACTGTATTATCCTGAAGTAAACTTTTCATAACGTGAACGTCCCGTCACAAATTGAATAAATTATCGGCTCTTCGCACTGTATCGCTTTCTTTTTTGCTTCGTTTTCTTCTGTAGCCTGCCGAGGTCATTTTTTTTATTTAAATCTCCTAAGGAAAAGTTCGAAAAAGATGTTCCCGTTCAATTTTCAGCTCTCGTGGATATTTTTGACCGAAACGTCGGTTCGTCTTCGAGCTTCCTTTGTCAAGAGAGGTCACAAATAGAATCCTAATTAATTATGGTTTCGGTCAATTCTGCTGAAATTTTAACATGATGACGCTGAATTGTTAAGAAATACATTAAATACTGCCGATGTGTGATAGTTATTAACGCTAAAGAGATATATCGTTTCGAAGTCAGGATTTTGTAAAGATTTCTTTGTAAAGTAGAAGCCTGAAAAAAAATCAGGGTTTCAACGGGATTCGAACCCGTGACCTCACGGGTCCCGGTTACGGGTTCGAATCCCGTTGAAGCCCTGATTTTTTTCAGGCTTCTTCTTTCATAGTTAATAGAGGGGAATTGTTATGAAATTCGTCAAAGTTCTTTCTTGTATGTTATTGTTCTGTTTTTTGTCCTTGACCCTGCACAGATCACAATAGTTGTTTACTCCGTCTTGAGGAACTAACTAATAGAAACGTGTTGATTACGTAATTCATGCATAGTTATATATCGGCGAAACAGGTAGACGACTAGGCGACCGATTCCGAGAACATCTTCGCGACGTTGAGAAAGACGACAAAAACGCATCTAAACCGGTCGCTAGACACTTTAATCTGCCAAATCATTCGAAGCAACATATGGCGGTCTGTGGCCTCTCCCTACATCAAGGAGGCACAGAAAGCCGCAAAACTCTAGAACAAAAATTTATTTTTCAAATCGGCACTGTTAATCCTCACGGTATCAACGAACGCTTTTCATTCAACTAATTTATTCTGTTGTTTTTTCACGTTGCCAGGCACCAACCAATAGCGTAGCTCCATATTTCTCTATATAAACCACACACAACCCACAATTCCTCGATTCGCTCCGACGAAGGGCTAGCGCTCGAAACGTCAGCTTTCGAATCTCTTTACGATGGCTAATTCACATTATCAACTCAGTTGATAAAACCAAATTATCCTGTAATTCATGCATAGTTTATGAGCGAAAAACAAAAGATTGCGAAGGGTCGTAGACCATCCAACAAAAATGTTGGCATCTTTGTTTGCTCTCTTGATGTATGCCGGACATCATAACCAGTCTCTTCTATAAACTATCAATTTAGTAACACAAGGAAAACACGAGTGGTACAACACAAGGGATGTACTTTACCACGTTTCCACACACAGAGATGAGGGTTGAATATACGACAGCAGCAGAGTGTGTTTGGTGATTCCCGATGTGTTTGGAAAACACTGTCTCAAGTGATCTATTATCCAAGCACCATCACAGTTGTGATTTCCTTTGTTTAAGGTACCTCAAAACAGTTTCAAGCACTTGCATTTTGATTCGTCGTTATAGCCACTCTTCATCACTTGATGCTACAATCATGGCATCAAAAGACTGCCCAACTATTGGTGAACACGTCGTTGTCCTTTCCATAACATAATAGGTTACCATAGCAACAGTATGACCTGCTAAATACACCCTTAATTACAGCTTTAGGGGCTTACAATTCAAAAACGGCACGGTAATTTTTTTTTTACATTATCAAAATATGCATGATAAGCAATATTAGGCGCAACTTTTGGCAAAGTTTAAAAAATTCTGTAGGTGGCGTTCAGAGCCACCTTAAACTTTCGAAAATTTAAGGTGGCTCTGAACGCCACCTACAGAATTTTTTAAACTTTGCCAAAAGTTGCATCTTATCCTGCTTATCAAAATTCTATAATAAGAAAAAATTTCACCGTGCCATTTTTGAAATATAAGCGCATAAAGCTGAAATTGAGGGTGTTTGGAGCAGGTCATAGTGTTGCTATGGTAACCTATTGTGTCACGAAAATAATACCAACGTGTTCTCCAGTGATTGGGCAGTTTTTTGATACCATGATTGTAGCATCAACTGATAAAGAGTGGTAATCATGACCCATCAAAATCTACGTCTTGGAAAGTGCTAAAAACTGTTTTGAGCCACCTTAAACTTGATGAATTGTTTTGATTTGTTTCAGAAGTTCTGCTGGCCAACAATTTTTGAGTGCAACTGCTGAGAACTCAATATTTTTTGGATTTACCAATTCAACTACATGAATTAAACAAGCTATAATATCCAAAATGACTTTCTTTGTCTACTTACCATGGCATAGTTTTCCTTTAAACCCATGAGGACATATGCACTTGAACGTCCATCGGTGATGTCCAAAGCTCTTTTTCACAATGCATATTCCTCCATTAACACAGGGACTTGGACTGCACACGTGATCTACACAGTGACAAGTCATTTTATAAATAAATGGGATACAAATTAGGATCTTTAGCTGTGCAGCTGAATTATCAGGTATTATTAGTCTTGCAGGCGATGTAGTTTAAAACACAGCAATAGACACAGTTCTGATTAAATCACAGAAAGCCAGAAAGCCTGTTTCCAGGACGTGAGAAGCCGGCTAAGGATATCAAAAGAAAATAAACTCATACGGTAATGAGATTATTGCTTAACATTCTAAATTTATTATGCAAATCAACTCTGTCGTTTACTGTCACGTAATTGCAAAGAACCTATATCAACAGGAGACTATGGCCATCGTCTCTTGGTATTAACCATTACGTTAACCGTAAAGGTTAGCCAATTGTCATATCAACTGTGAATTTAATAACGTACAGTTGGTAACCAATAGCCCTTTTCACGGTTAGTTTTTCTCATTTGCATTACAATGTAATCCAACGTGGATACGAGGCAATTTCGGGCTAAAACTACAAAATAGCCCGAAATTGCCTCACATACATGCTAGATTTTATTGTAATGCAAATGAGAAAAGCTAACCGTGAAAAGGGCTATTTTAGCCAGTTTTTCTTTTTAACTTACTTTCGCAGTAGGTACCAATGTATCCTTTTTCACAAACGCAAGGGGCAGCTGGATTCTCCACGCATTTTCCACCATGATGGCATGGGTTACGAAAACAAATTAAGGTTCCTAGAGAAAAATCGTCAAAAAGCGTTCCACTGTCAATTGCATAATAGGCCTTTTGCAACAGTTGGTCACGTGACCGATAATTTCTAAACTTTTAGCTACAGCAAAATGAATTTCAGAGCTGGAAAGAGCATGTTTTAAATAACCAGGACACCAATTTTCAGACCAATGCCGTATAAGGTTGAGATTTAATGACGATTTGAATATTGCAAAAATTAGAAGGTTTTGTATGGAAGCGAGGAAGCTTTGCCCTCCAGAAACCTTTTCTGTTATTAATCACTACCAAAAGAAGCTGCTGGCATATAACCATTGGAGATAGAAAGAGGGGTAAAATATTAGGAAAAATGGAAATTTCTAAGCCCTTACACCGAAAGGCAAAGATTTTATGGCAGATTGAAAACTTGCAAAATTACAAGGATTTGTAACGAAAACCACTGGAGCGTGACTGGAGGGCAAAGCGACTTCTTCTCACACAAATCCTTCTAATTTTTAAAGTCCATAAAAGTTCCCCCTTAAAAGATATAAACCTGAAAATTTGCATGTAAGCTTATTTGGAAATGTTCTTTCCATTTCTGATAACATTATGCATTACCAATGATTAATAAGTGTGTTCTTGAAAAGCACGTCACGTGACCAACTGTTGCAAAAGGCCTATTTAGGTCAATTTTACGGAGGATCTTGTGAAAATTTAAATTACAATTTTAAAACTTGGATACTTCTTAATCCTAATTGGTTAGCCGGTAACTAAACTGCTTTTCAAGCCAGTAATGATAAGTAAAAAAAATCCAGCTGCTTGTCTAATTAGTTTGGATTTATTATTAGTCAATTCGTCGATACTCGACAGAAACATTCTATTTCAGACTAAATACCAGAGGTGAGCTTCCTTTTAGTGTTCTTAACCATACATGAATATCAAGGGTCAAACCTGTGCAAAAGGGTCCTTTATGAGGAGGCGGACAATCACACTTAGCAGTTCCTTGAACATCTTTACATACACCATTGTTTTTGCAGGGATTTGGAAAACAGATATCCAGGTCTAAAGTTGAAGAAACAAAAAACTTGGAGTTAAACAGAAAAATGAACAAGGCGAAGGAGTACAGCATATAGTAGAACTGGTTGAACCTTAATTAGTTAAAGATATAATTAATTAGTAAGATGAGACTTACAATGTAAGTTTAATTGTAATAAGTCCGCCTTCTGTAATTAATCTTACTGAAATTGTATTAAAATACTGCGGAGATCTTCTAAAAAGCTCATTAGAGCTTGCTGGATCTCCCGCCTTATGAGATATTATGTGATTATCAATGTATATGTTTCAATGAAAGAAGGCAAAATAAAGAAATGATGTTTCAAATACATGTCATAGAGCTTTCATACAAAACCTCAGAAAAAGTAACGCATTACACATTACGCATAGTACGCATAACATACACATGACACAAAGTATAGGTATAGTATAGGTGTGGCTAGATTGCACGTGTGTGGCTATGTACTCTTCGACCTTTTCCAATATTTTCCATGATTTTCGCTAACGATATGTTTTTGTTTGTTTTTTGGTACGGATTTTGTTCTTGCCTCTTTGTTTTTGTCAGAGTATACATGTACTCGAGCCTTTCAGCTCTTAAGAAAAATATTGGCCGCCCTTGAATTTGTCAGTACCACTCAAGGTTGTCAAATACCATTTATTTTTCAACAGCAACAAAAGTGTCTAGTCAAAGTGACATGTTTTTCTCTTCCATACTGCTGTGCAAGCAATATTGGCTAGAATTACCTTTACATTTTTCGCCTTTGTATCCTTCTTCGCAGATGCATTTGAAGCCATTTAGTGTCTCGACGCAGGTAGCATGATGAGAGCAAGGGCTGGGTTTGCAGAAATTTTGGTCTAAAGAATGTGAAGAGAATCTTGAGTCCTTTAAAGTGTACTATGATCAAATTTTTACCCCTTGATTTTTTGAGTGTATCACATAGAATTCCATGAAAGAATAAAAACGCCTTTTACCGTTTGCAAATATCTGCATTAGTTCCAGAGATATTTAAGTTTCAAAAATGGGTAAAATATGCAAATGAGATGACTGATGACGTCATACACTCAACCCAATGTTATATTCAGTATATAAATAGTGCTATCTTGGACAACTTGAAGTGCAGAACATTGAAACTTGGCAGGCTAATAGTTCTAAAGGAAACACACCTATGGCTATAAAAAATTCTGTTCCCATAGCAACTCACTCTTTTCCAGTCCCCACTCACTTGATTTCCACATGTTAGTGATTTTAAGCTTGAAAATGTTAAACAAGGCCAAAAACTCGAGCTAACATATTTATATGCTTGGTGGATCATACATATGAAGTGCTGTTAGCAAATATCAAAATGGAACGTCAAAGGTGGCCAGAAAAGCTTTTGATATGGGGGAGGTCTGGAACCCAGTATGTTGCCATGGTAGCAGAACTGTTAACCTCGTATTGTGGAGCACAATTACCTTACTCTAAAGAATCAAACATTTCTGATACAAATTGGCTGAGATATCTCTTTTCATCATATTTGAACAAAATCTGGCTGAGTGTATGACGTCATCACTTGGCTAATTTGCATATTTTAATAACTTGAATATCTCTGGAACAAAAGAGATGTTTGAAAATAGTAAACAGCATTTTTCTTCTCGCATTATCTTCTTGTTTATGTTTTAAAATGGCTTAGATAGGAAATATGCGATTTTCGTCATAGCACCACTTTAATAGCTGACAATCATTTCATTTATAAAACAGAGGCCAGGTGAACAGCATTGCAGTTTACAATTGACAGCATTCCTTACCCTTACATGTATCTCGTTAAAGATATAATTATAACAAAAAAACTAACTTTAAAACTAGATATAATTATTTTAAAGCACTTAATTATATAAACACCAAAGAAATACCAATTGAGCTTTTGCGCGAAAACCTTATATCTTAACACGTGAAAAGAACAAGTTCACAAGTTCGCACGTTCACAAGTTAAGATCACTGTTGCTATGGTTGCATAATCAATAGCGCCGCTTTTGAGAGCGGCGCCTTTGTCTCGACAAATTTTCTTTAGAACGCCTAACAGTGGGCTGACGAACCTAACTGGAATCAAAATCTTCTCGATTTCAATGACAATTTTAAGAGCAGATTTATTGATGCGTTCAAAGATGACATTGACAACGAAAAAATACGAAGAAAAAAACCATGCATGACTCCAACATTGATCTAAAATATCTTCGCGAGGTTAGCAAAGGAGACAGAGAATAGCAGAGAATGTTATTGGAGTTGAGCCCGCTGTCGAATACTCCTTTGCACACAAATGGGCTTAAGGTCAGTACAATGTAGAATCGACCCTTTAGCCTCATTTGCATGTCAAACCACTGATAACTTCGATAAGAGCAGGAAGTGAAATCCCACCGGAGGAGTTGAACGTATTCCTCGGTGAGTGAATTATTGCAGCTAGAACGAAGAAGGGTGAATAATATGAGCCATCCCCTCTCAGAGGAATTTTATCCAGCGTTTACCAGTGTCTTACAATGCTGCAAATATAGGAAAAGTCTATTTATTGATGACAGACGCATTGAAAGCAAAGCAAAAAGAGCTGAAGAAAGATGGCCGACACAATAAAAAACAAATGCAACCACTGCTCTTAGAGCAAGTTTTTGTAGTCGCTACTGAACACAGTTTGGCTGAATAAGCTCATTCACTTTGGTCCCAGAGGCAGCGACTTGGCTTCAAGCCCAACCTATGGGAGTAAATAGACTGAACAGCCACACGTCCCGGTGGTTGGTGGTTTGGTGGCACCAAATCAAATAATACCGATAACCGGCCACAAGAATCTCCAGTCGATAAACAATTACAGCGACCAGAGAGAGCGACAAATGGGAAGCATTTCAAACATCCTGTCAAGCAAGCCGTCAAGGAATCATGAAGTTTCAGATGTTTCGCAAGGACAACCAGGAGCGTTTCTGACTTTCCGGTCGGCGCACCATTATTTGAAGCACTGGCAGCAAACTCGTCGACCTAGCCAGTACAAGAAAACCAGCTGCAATCGGTGTTTTATGGCAATACAATTAGAGGAAGGGTTTCCAGGATCAGCAAAGCCTCGTCTCAAAGTGAGCCTCTAAATAAAACGTTTCGCCGAGTGATGTGCGTACGTATGGAAAATCACCTAACAATTTAAAATTTTTGGCTGAGCAAAGCAATGGAACACCGCTCACGCGCATTCAGCGCGCAGGGGCTCCGTTACAGTCAGGAGTATTTTTCAGTCCTTTAGATGGCATAACAGTCCATGGCAGGGTTACGTCGGTTACGTTACCTCACAGCATTTTTAATTTACCGGTACATACATACACCTGGGTTGAGAGAGACACTGAGATTACAGTCAAACTAAGTGAAGCGTACCCCTCAAGATTGCATTAATGAACTGATTATTTGAAACTTGAACCCGCTATTCGTTTCAAGAATGCAATAATGAATTGATTATTCGAATATTGAACTCGCTCGCTCGATCCAAGAATGCGGCTAATGGGTTCCGTTTTCGAAAAATCAATTCACTGTTGCGACTAGTAGGTTTGAAACCTACTAGTCTTTTGTAGAATGCAATAGTGAAATGATTTTTCGAAAACGGAACCCGTTAGCCGTATTTTTTGGATCGAACGAGCGAGTTCAATATTCGAATAATCAATTCATTATTGCATTATTGAAACGATAGCGGGGGTTCAAGTTTCAAATAATCAGTTCATTTATGCAATCTTGAGGGGTACGCTTCACTTAGTTTGACTGTAAAGCGTCTCGTTCAAGAAAAAATGCAATGACCGTAACCAGGAATTAATTTACCGGTACATGTATACACCTGGGTTGAGAGAGACACTGAGAATAAAGTGTCTTGTTGAAGAACAGAATGCAATGACCGTAACCAGGAATTAATTTACCGGTACATGTATACACCTGGGTTGAGAGAGACACTGAGAATTAAGTGTCTTATTGAAGAACAGAATGCAATGACCGTAACCAGGAATTAATTTACCGGTACATGTATACACCTGGGTTGAGAGAGACACTGAGAATAAAGCGTCTCGTTCAAGAACAGAATGCAATGACCGTAACCAGGAATCGGCGAGCAAGACCAAAACGATGTTAAGTCAAAGACAAATTAGATGCGATCAGTTAG
>JAHPZR010056259.1:102500-105000 GCA_019787425.1 Platygyra sinensis | reverse complement strand
GCGTCGCAAAGTTTTACACCTCAGATGCGATTTTCCATGTGCTTATTCCTTATTTCTACTGGAAGTCTTTAACTAGTTACCTTCGAGGGACAAACTATGAACTGAAATTTTCCGTTGAACATCTTGCTTACTCGCTTTCCATTTTGCGACACCGCGGACCCGGCTGTTTGATTACAACTGTTTGCAAGTATTGGTGGTTTGCATCGAGAATAAAAATCGTAACTATTCAATAAATTAAGTCACGAATCACGTATATGATAGATAATTTATACACAAAAACATCGCCGGTTTTTCATTGCCGCGTTATTCGTTAAACAGTTTCACCCAAATTTATAGAGCTTAGCTTTGTATGGAGACGCCATGTTGGTGCTCTTCTGAGGGGCACTTGCATTAATGACCCTTATCACTCAATTGCTACTACGGGACAAATTACTTTCATCTTTACTGTACTTGGGCCAAGTCTAAACGTCCCCATATAAAGGGCTAACCCATATACGACCGCTCTCATGTGGCTTTGATAGCTCAGTTGGGAGAGCACTGCACCGGCATCGCAGAGGTCGTGGGTTCGAATCCCGCTCAGAGCCTGAAATTTTTTTCAGGTCTCTGTTCAAGTAGTGTTACGGCCGCACTTGCATTAATGACCGTTATCACTCAATAGCGAAGCGCGCGAAGTCTAAAAATAGAATGCAAATCACTGAATTCCCGCGAGACTCAGTCGACATAAGCTTGTTCTGAGGGAAATACTGGGAATATAAGCGAAATTTTTGTTTCACAAGTGTTTTAGGAACACTGGCTTTTGCTCTTAAAGAAATCTTCAAAATCATCCACCATTCCAGTTTGTTTGTCTGAGTCTTGTCTGAGTCATGACGTCACTCGCGCGCTTCGCTATTGCTACTACGGGACAAATTACTTTCATCTTTACTGTACTTGGGCCAAGTCTAAACGTCCCCATATAAAGGGCTAACCCATATACGACCTCTCTCATGTGGCTTTGATAGCTCAGTTGGGAGAGCACTGCACCGGCATCGCAGAGGTCGTGGGTTCGAATCCCGCTCAGAGCCTGAAATTTTTTTCAGGTCTCTGTTCAAGTAGTGTTACGGCCGCACTTGCATTAATGACCGTTAAAAAGTTCATTGTTTCAATGCTCCGCCTTCAAGTTAATGAGGGAGGTCATAATCCCTGCGAGAAAAAGCGCCCGTTTATTTTAACCAATGAGACTCGCCTCCTTGCGTTTATTTGAATTATAATTGAAAATATGACAGACCCATGAACTGCAAGTAAATGTCACGAGAGCAATAGCCATTCTGCGCGATAAGTTAAAGATATGTTCATTAAAAAGATGTATAGCCGCTGTACAAAATGCGGTCCTGGATTCTCTTTTGAAACCAGTAAACTCATAGGTACCGATAAAATCAGGTAGCGCATTTCGCAACTTAGCTGATACATATGAAAAAAGAACTAAGACCATAACTGGTTGTTCTGGGTTCATTGAGGGACAGAATGCAATCACAGCATGAAAATGTAGATTTACGGCTAAGTAAAGTTGCGTAAAGTTGCGTAAAGGGGGTTAACAACCTTTACACTAACTTTACACTAGTGGTAAAGATCTGTAAAGGTGGATTTACGCAACTGGTCGTAAAGCCCGCGTAAAGCTGGCGTAAAATTGACGGACCGAATTTACGCTTATTTACGCAAAACAGAAAGATCACGTAAAGTCACACTTTACTCAACTCAATGTAAAGCAAATGTAAAGCTTGCGTAAAGTTACGCTTATTTACCAGGGATGTTTACCTAATGTTTGGGTAAAGGAACGCAAACCTTTTTTCCAGAAAGAACTATTTATTTCGACTGCTCACTGGGCCAACTTCTTTACGAATTGGATATTTAAAATCTAGTCACGCGAAGGTCATGCATAAGAAGAGGACGGGAGAGAAAATGTATTTTTCATATAAGCAGAAAAACTCTTAGTTTTATAAAGTAATATGAGGAAATTTTGAATGCGCTTCAGTATTTTATAGAGATGTAGAGTTTGACTTGAGTAGTAAGAGGACAGGTGATTTGCAAATATAAATCTCGTTATTCTCTTATTTACTTTATACCGTTTCTTTGGCACGAGGATTACAGCGAAATGAAAGAACTGGCAACTTTCTCGCGAATTCTCTAGAAATCCAAACTCTACGTTAACAACACACTCCAGGCCTACTCCTGAGTATCTGGCTATAAATCTTTTCCTCTGGCCGTGCTTCAGTCATTCGATTAGGGCCAGTCTCGTGCTTCTTTAGTTGCCTCGCTCATGCCCAAAAAGAATTCTGGATAATTCTGCCATTTCATGCCAAGGGAAGACTCCCGATTCTCATTTTACATATTTTTTTTTATAAGGGTCGGGCCAACCAGTCCTACCAGCAAAATACCGCATCGATTGAAGTTTTTAGCTTTCAGAAGTTGCCCAAATTGTATCGGTTGGTCCTGGAATTCGTCCACAGAAAGGCCAGAGAGACAA
>JAHPZR010056259.1:32500-95000 GCA_019787425.1 Platygyra sinensis | reverse complement strand
TCGTGAATCTTTTGACCTTTATGCTGCGAAGTTTGAAAGCGGAGCGATGCGATTTTGGCGGGAAAAATCGCTCCGGCGCTGGAACCCTTTCAAAAAAGGTTTCCTCCCTTGTCTTTCTATTATACAGAACAGTCAACGGCGAACTCAAATTCATTCAAAATCGCTCAAAAAACCCCTTTTGAGGCAAAAGGACGACTATACACCACAGGTAAGGTAATTCAACGTTTATTTATCATTGATTTACACACACAGTTAGCGATATATGGCTATAGGTGAGGCAAACGGTAAATCTAGTACATTTACTATAAAATAACAATCGGCTACCCAGACAGATTGTGCGGGCCCCCTGTGGTTTACGCAACTTTGTCATTGAATCGGTTGGCGCGCCGTCTACTAACGATTTGTCAAAAAGTCTTCGCAACGAACGAGTAACTGAGATACTAGACGAGGACGAGATGTACTAAAGAACAAATATTTTTCGATCTACTTTATGTTATGTCACCTGTAAAGTTCTCCAATATTGTTTTTCCTGTGTGAAATTTCGTGCGAAGTTTGAGGTTTTGGTACAAAACAATTTCGGTCAGTCGTTGTCATTAAAATCACTTGAAATCAGACTTTTCGACCGTTAATTGGATAGCAGAAAGCGAGGAAATTGGTCAAGTGTGTTCCACAGAAATTTTCCTTAATAAAGCAATGATCAGAGGTAAACTCGATTGAAATTGACTCAAATTTTACGGCGAGAGAAACTCAGGATTCCCCGCCATTACAGCGCCACGGATACAAACAATCAAGCAAACTCTCACAACTTCAAAACACTCAATTGAATTTACTTACAGTGACTTTCCTTGTCATTTTTAAGTGAACAGTGACAAACCTGCGTTGACTTTTCGTCGATTGAAGTGTAAAACAGGCAAAAGATTGACGATTACCACTAACTTTTAGGAGCGAAATTTACACTCGTAAAGCGGGAAAAAAATACGGTCCGTGGGCCGTATCGTGAAAGGCTGGACCGGTCACAAGCGCGTGATTAGCCAGTCAAATTCGAGGATTTTGGATTCCGGCCTGCTTAGATGCTTGAGAAAAAATAATACTTTATATTTGACAGAATTGTGTCTGTTTTGGTGACTTTTTATCAATGAGGACACTTTGTGATGCTTATCATACGGAATTTGAATCTCATTAGCGTTCAATCCTGGACATATCTCATCATTTGCGGCGCTGTATCCATACAATGAGAAACATCATATTGTAAAACTCTTTAAAAAGAGTCGTAAAATTTATTGTAACTTGTGATTGGGACAAGTGATAAGTTTCGTAATAGCTACGTAAATCTAACGTATGCATATCTCTTTTCTTTCATTTGAAATTTGGGCACGTCATTTCGGTGGAAAATGGTTTATTGCGAAGTTTCCTTTTTTTTGGTTATTTTAAAATATTGATGAACCTCGTTATTTCGAGCTCTCAGCTCAGGGAGAAACGAGAAATGGTTAAAAATTAGCGATAGTAAATGACTGAAGAGTAAATCCAAAGGAACTGGTTTTGAGTTCGAAATAACGGAGAATTCGAAATAACAGAGCTCGGATTAGCGGGATCCAACTTTAACTTGTTAATTACCTCCGCAGTGTGGTCCAGTGTACTGAGGTGTACAGATACAGTCGTACCCATGAGGCAGCTCTACGCATGTACCCCCATGCTGACATTTCTGGTATAGACAGTGTCCTCCAGTAATAGGCGTCACTTTGGCTGAAAAAGAAAGTATTAAGCTTAAAAAGACGGGAGAGCCTTTTTCAAAAGGTGTACTTAAAGAGGAGAAGAATTATGTGGAAAAAGATGCCAAGATCTCTTAATAAAATTATTATTATTTACTTTCATTTTGTCGCCCAAAGTTCAGATGTAGTTCTGTTCTTTCCTTTTTCATTATCTCACTGATGTAAGAGACTCTTAATGAAAGAGCTTCCGGCAGAGAAGAATTAAGTCAATTTCAGGAATTCATCTTGACGGGACAAATGTCACGAGTTAACAATGCAAATGCAAGATTGCGTTACCACGAGAAAATTTATTAAACCTAAATCCTTAGTTAACAATAGTAGCACAAATACAATGGAGACCTGTTAGAGATAAGAAGCGACCAAGCTATAGAATCAACTTATTACGCTTAAACCCCTTTGTTTTGGATATTGAAATAAACTTCAGAAGATAACAAGCCTATAGTCATGTTTCATTAACACACCTGAACAGTCAGGGCCAGTATACCCGGGGGGACAGGTACACGTGTACTGCCGAGTACCAGTGTCAATACAGGTGGCGCCATTTTTGCATGGTTTCCCACAAGTGCATGATGTGCCTAGAATCCGCGATGACAGAATGAAAATGCTGTAATCATCATCAACGTCATCATCATCATTATCACTGCTCTTTTGTGCCACTTGCTGTTATTAATACTTGCACATCATTTGATAATGAGCGCAATTAATTTTCCGTTCATCGTACTGAGGAAAAAAGCATGGGGGAATAGAAAAACTCTTTTTGCATTACCGTTTACTACAATCTGCATGCAATCTATCACTGAACAGATGATATAGTGTCACTAAAAATCCTAACTACATAGTGCCTACACCAGCAGATCTTTAGTATTTCTAGTATTTCTTTGTTTCTCTGACATCACAAGTTTAGTTACGTAGTTTGGATTCGTTGTTCGATGGGTTGGTTGGTTAGTTGGTTGATTTAGTAAGCGACCAGGTTAATTTCAATAGATTTCAGATGTACCTAATACGCGGAAGCGTCTCAAATACCAAAAACAACTCTCTCTAACGCACTTGATGCTAAATGAAAGTAGTGTTTCACCGTTGTTAAGACATGTATGAGGAAATTTAAACTGATGATTAACATATACTTACATTCACATAGAGTTCCATAGTATGGAGGTGGACAGTCGATACAGCTGAATGAAAAACCCGACGAATCAACAACGCACGTGCCGTGCACACACGGCTTATTGGCGCATGGATTAGCCGCTACAATCAGTTAGGAAAAATTTGGTATTAGGCTTGATATCTCTTAGTATTAAAGTGAATAATTCATAATTTGAGCAGTTTTCAACTGATCAATTTAAATTCTCGCGTACATTTCTATTTTGTATCCACTGGTTTTCACTGTCCCCATTCCTCATACACTTGAGTGAAGTCAAATACACCGAAATGTCGTAAAAGCTCTTATCAAGTCAACGAACGAAGCTAACTTGTAAATAACATCCAGACTTCTCAACTTGTCAGTTTCAGTTTCAATGCTATAGACAAAGGGCAGCAGGGACACTTCTTGATTGCTGTAACCCGGGACATATAAACTTCTGACTGTCTGTTGCAAAATAGTATTCCATAATTAAAACATCTAATTTGAAACTTACATGAACTTCTAAAGTTAAAAGCAACATACCACCAACCACACAGCCCCTTTCTGTCAAAATGACCTCGCCAGCATCGGCAATAGTTGGACACATACATTCTCCAACTTTGTCACAAATGGCGTCTACAACAAGTTTTCCATCTGATCGTGGTTTGGCCTTTGGGCAGTTGCAATCTGTAAACGGAATAATGCAGAGTACGTTGTGCTGTAGCACTCCAAATGTTTTCTGGAATATGGAGGGGCTGGTCTACCCAGAGCCAGAGATGTTTTATTGACGTGTTTTATTTGCTCATACATCACATCAAAGGCCACTTTGGGAGCGGATTCAGGGGTACTTGGACGGGTGGCTCGATCGAACCTCATAAATGAGATGAAAATTGCTCAAATACGTGCTGTTTCTGACGAGAACCTTTGTGGGCAAACATCGCTAACAAGATATTTAACAATTCATATTCGCCGAAAGGTGAGGTGTATATTGTGGATTAATCGACAATATTCACTAAGCCTGAGACGAATAATTATTTTAGTATAGTTTCAGAGCTGAAAAACAGAGAATAATGGACTTAAACATAAAAACATACCTGCAATTGTTCGTTTGCAAACACGAACGCAGCCGTATAGCTGTCATAATAAGAGTACCTTTACATCAAATGTGAATCATGTTTACTCATTTATTTCGGCAGTCAAAAAGTCACGCGAAACACTACGAAAGATAAATTCATCCGTACCTTTGTTTTTTCGCTCTTAACCCCCTTCATAATTATAATCGTCTCAAAATGAGTAGCTTTAGTTTGGAAAAAACAGATTTCGGACAATCGATCTGACCGCGCTGGCAATCAACGTAACCCTGCGTTTACGATTCTTAATGAACTGCCTTAAAGGGAACCTACACTCTGACAAAAAGTTCACTTCAAATCACACGAAATAATTTTAAGAATCAAATTTGTTTGCAGTTCTAACTAACAAAGTGCGTTTACCTTAAATACATGAATTATAGAATCATTTATTTTTGTCTTCAAAGTTCCCGGGCGCCGTCATCTTGAATAGTTGTGACGTGAAATGGTTGCCCTTTTGTTAGTAGACAAGAGCCCTTTGTGTCAGAACAATAGAGCAACCAAGACACGTCACAATTATTCAAGATGGCGGCGCCCAGGAAATTTGAAAACAAAAATAAGCGATTCTGAAATTCGTTTTTCTCCACTATAGACACTTTTCTTGAAAAAAGATTAAAACTAAAGTTATTGCAAATACTATATCCTGCGGTTTAAAGTGATTCTTTGGTAGGAGTGGAGGTTCCCTTTAAGCACGTGTTTCTTGAAATGATGTTTGGTCGAAGGGCAGCAGCAGTCATTTTGAAAGTGCTCCATCCTCACAAATATCCTGGACTTAGAGTGATGTCTTCCGAAGAGATAAAAAATTCATTCATCAACTGTCCACCAAGTTTACTTGCCGAGAAGGCAAAGGTGGCAACCGTAGTAGCCAGGCCTCGAAAATGTATATTCACCGCGTAGCGCGGTGACTAGGGAGTTTAAGCAAATCGCTACGGCTGGCGCTGATACGGCTGCCGGAAGTAAATTTCCCCAAAAATGAGAACTGCGCATGCACGTCGGTTGCATCCAACCATAGTCCCAGCCGCAGCGTGAAATGTGACTACGTGAGTCAGGATGTTTTGCGGTAGTGGCTACTACGTTGGGTTTATTTCGCTTCTCTGGCCCTTTTCAACGGACATCTCGGCATTTTATGAATTCCATTAGATACTATATCCTTTAAAGTCAGTTAATCTCAAAGATTGTGCAAGGGTTGACTCTCATAAGCTTGTAGATCCGTATCATGAATTTACGATAAGTTTTGGCAAAGATGTTGGAATGGCGAGGTGAGTCAAGTGAAATATTCGCGTTGAGCACGAGGTTGTTTTTCTTCGGTTAAGTTTGCTTTGGGGGTTTAGTGAAGATGTTTTGTATCCGGATAATTATACGATGCTATTTTGCTTTTTTGAGTGTGGATATATTTGTGTTCTTCACTCGATATCCTTTGAGATATTTGTCGCCGAAACTATATATTTCATCCATCGAATTGTTGTTATTGTACAAAGTGTATGGCATTCGCTTTCGCTCAGAAATAATCTGTTCGTCCTAGTTCGCTTTTGCTAAAATTTGGCTGATCACGGAGAAGTACTCTCCCCAGACCTTCTCAGTCACGGCAGCCGTGGTAGCACCAGCCGTAGTGATTTGCTTAAACTCCCTAATATAACGTCACGAGAATCGCTCCACCAATCAGATTGCTGAAAATCTTCAACGTTGAATTTATTAAACAAAAGAGAGGACTTTTTTCATGTTTACATAGCCTCATCTAAACTCGAGGGAGGTTGGGGGAATTCGAGACAGTTCTGCAAACCCGAGATGCAGTCGAGGGTTTGCATAACTGTCGAGAATTCTCCCAACCACCCGCGTGTGCTATGTAAAAATGGAAAAAAAAGTTCTCTATTGCTTTTATAAAACATTTCTCAAAATTAATTCGACAAACAAAGGGAACTTCTTGATCCAAAAGGATTTTCTCAATACACGCTCTAAACAATCATCTTTCCTAATAACCAATCAAAACTCGCATCTGATAACGCACGAACCAATGAAATTTCGCGTTACAAAAGTGAATCAAAGTTCAAATTTGTGTAAATGAAAGCGATAAATGAAAGCGATATCAGCTTTGAATCCTTCTAAATCTTTGGGAGAAATGCCTAAAGTTCGGTCAAAACAGAAGGAATATTTAAACGATTTACCATTCTGTAAGGAAAGAACTTCAAGATGAACATTACTGTGCTTGATCGCTCTTGAAAGTAACGCGAACTTGCCCGATTTGGCAGACCGAGAAGATGGTTGAGAAGTTGAATCACTCATCGTGCCTTGTGAAGTTTTACTGGTTTAGAATCATAGCACAAGCAGGCAGGGTTGAGTTTACTGCTGTAAAGTCGTAGGACATTATATCCATCATTCTGGTGAGGTGTCTGGTACATTCTTTCAAGATTTAATGGTCATTTTTTGAACATTTGACAGCCAAAACACGGCAACTGATCGGCCGTGTAAAATTTGATTTGAGACATTAGCAAGTCTGTAGCACATAGTTCGCGTTTAATTTTATTGCACATTCTGTGATTTTGAAAATTTTATAGTAGTAATTAAATGCAAAATTACCTTGAAAAACGTTAACTGTCTATTTTATTGCATATTTTGTTGTCTTCGCTTGACCTCCCCCGACGAGGTCGTCTAGCTCACTAACATCGAGGCATGCAAAGCGCTGTTGTTCTTTTTTCTTTCGCTTTCATTCCTCGGGCTCAGACGGGAAGAGATGGTCAATCACCAAATCAAAACTTGGAAAAGTTTTCTTCATTTGAATTCCTTAATATTTGTACTTGAGAATTAGACTAACGACTTTGAGATGGTTTCAAATTGTGCAAGGAAAACAGACAAATCGTGACGTCACAACCGTGTTTACATACTATCATCTAAACACACCTATCGACCAATCAGAATGCGCGTAGTGTCTTAAATATTTTGTAAACTAATTTATTTTATCTTCTGAGAAAAAGACTAACTTGACAAAAGCCAGGTCAATAACATGTGTGAGAAAGTTCCTAAATACGTTTCCTCATATGTACACAAATGTTTAGACACTATGAAGAATTATCGGATCTTAATTAACAATTAGATTATGAGCTCGAGATTTCTATGAGGTGATAGTTGATGAGGCCGAAGGCCGAATCCTGCTTGAATGAAAATAAAAATGTGATCTCAAATAAAAAAAAATCAGTTTTCCTAGCGCAAAAGGTGGCAGTTGTTCCATCGACAGGTTAGGCGCCGTAGATTAGGCCAGAAGCTCAGCCTCTAAACTTTTTTTGAGCTTTTTTTACTTTTTGTAAAGCGCTTAGAACAGATCTGGATAGGCGCTACATAAATATATATTATTAGTATAATTTCAGAGCTGAACAAAGAGTTCCTTGCAATCTGATTGGTCGAGCGGTTCCTTATATGACGCTATATAAACCACTCCAGGCGGTTTATATAACATTTTTTAGGCCTGGCTACTTAGCTCGCCACCTTTGCCATCTCGGCAAGTAAACATGGCGGACAGCTATGAATGAATTTTTCATCTATTCGGAAGTCATCACTCTAACTCCAGGACATTTGAAAGGATGGAGAATTTTCAAATTGACTGCTGTCATTCTTGGACCAAAAATCCTTTCAAGAACTCGTGTTCAAGGAAGCTAAGAATCGTAAAAGCAGTGGTTACGTTGATTGCTAGCAGGTCGGATCGATTGACTGAAATCTCTTTTTCTCCAAACTAAAGCCACTCATTTTGAGACAATGATGACAACTATGGATGAAGTCAACAGCGACAAAACAAAGGTACCGGAAGAATTTATTTTTCGTAGTGTTTTACTTGATCGTTTTAGTGCCGAACTCGATGAGTAAACTGTTCACAATCGATGTAAGCTTAAGTCACATGTAAACTTCTTATTAAAGATGCATGCGTGTATACAAACGAACAATTGGGTCCCTGTTTTTATGTTTTTACTCCGTTATTCTCTCTTGTTCAGCTCTGAAATTATACTTAAACAATTATTCGCCGATGGCGAGGTGAATATGTCGAATAATCCCCTCGACATCGTCTCGGGGATTATTCGAAAATATTCACCTCGCCATCGGCGAATAATTGTTAATTATTATCATCATCATCATCATCATCATCATCATCATCATCATCATTATCATTATCATTATCATTATCATTATCATTATCATTATCATTATCATTATTATTATTATTGTTGTTGTTGTTGTTGTTGTTATTATTATCATTAACAAGTGTTAAAGTTAAAGTCCACCAGACTTACGTCGAAACGATAGTAGTTAATCGTTTCTTCGGACCGCTAGCACATACGTAATTGGGAGCCGTAAGTATTATTGACCCAAGCGTAGTCACGGTTGTTTACTAATAGCTTAAAAACAGAGATTATTTGCAACCACTAATCATCCCTCAAAACGCTGGAAATTACGTTTCCGAGAACCTTAAAAAAGTCCCAGGGAGGGGGGTTGAAGCATGCCTCGGACCCCTTAAAAGGGTCCACCTTCGGCGGACAATTCTCCGAACCCCCTTCACCAAATCCTGGATCCACCCCAGCTCTCAGGTAAATGCTTACAAGTATACAAAGCTAAACTTGACGGCAACCGGACATTTGAACCACAAGAATAATACTCATAGCAATAGAGCTAACTCAGCCGTAAGACATGATTTTTCCACATAAAAAGAAAACTGCAAAGGCAAAAAGTTGAGTTGGCGTTCTGGAGATCAGTTTTTGGAGATTCGCGACATTAAAATACAAACGGATGGATAATCATTGATCTACCTGAACAATCTTTTCCGGTGAACTTTCCTGGACAGTATTCGCAAATGTAATCATTTTTGTCCTGTAAAAACTTGCATTTTCCGCCATTTTGGCAGGGATTTGGAACACATAAATCAGGAAGGGTACCTATGGGAAAAGAAACAGAAAAGAATTACAATGGTAGGTCACACATCCACAATGTTTGTGTAAAATTAAGCTGAAAAAAACAAACTGTCTAGCAGCCCAAGGCAATTATATAATATTTCGAATTTTAATTGGTTCTTACTTATGAGATATATTAGAGGTCAGATGTATGGATGACGTCATTAACAATTTTTATTATATATAACAAGTAGCTTCCTTGTTGCCGTGCTTCTGTTCAGTAATAGATCACAGAAGAAAAGAGCCTCAGTGATACATTCAGCTATCGTAGCTTTCACGTATTTTTACTCCTCTGTGATCTATCACTGAACAGACACACGGCAACATGGAATCTATTTACTAAATGGATGACACAACAGAGAGTGCTCTTCACCGAATAATCCTTTTTAAAATTTTAGTATACCATTGCAGTCTGGTTGGACGTATGGAGGTACACATATGCAAGTTCGTTTCTCCCCCTTTGGAATGCATTTCCCTCCGTGAAAGCATGGCCATAGTACGCAAGGCTCACAAATATCTGAGGAGATAATAATTAGTCATGCATGAACAATAAATTAACAACCAGCATCACCCCATACATGTACCAAATTATACACTATACACAATTTATGTATTTAATTTCCCTTGATCATCCACCAACAGTACATAATATACTTATGTTGTTGGTCAGTATCACTATATTTTCATGCGGAAGGCATTAAATATTGAAAAAGAAAATTATGATAGATGTTATGGCTTGGGGATGAATTGGCTATCCAGCTATACAGATGTCTGTAAATATAATAACGTTTGCATGCGTCATTCGATCTGTTTCCTTCAAGACTAATGTGATAGCAAAATTCAGCAGACAATTTCTAAATACGATACTTGTTTATAAATCAGTGATTTTCTAAGTTTGAGATATAAACAAAGACTTCAGCAAAGATGGCGCTGTGTACCTTTACAATGCGGTCCGCAGTATCCAGGGACACAATGGCAATCATAAATGCCGTCCAGGCTTTCGGTGCATGTACCTTGATTTAGACAAGGATTTGGATGACAATGACCAGTCTTCCCTGTGAAGAACAAGAACAAACAAAGAATAACTTTGATGACTGCGCCTCGTTGACCATTCGCTCATAAAAACCCATGTACGTATTCAAATCTCGAACAAATAATCTAATTGCTAATAAGCAGGGAAATCGGTAAACAAAAACGACTTTATAGTAGAGTATATTGGTAATTTTCAATTGATAGATACAAGGGGTATAGAAATGTTTCGTTGCACTCAGTTTAGAAACCGCCAAACGTTAGGCTAAATGAAAGTTAACCACAGCTACCTATTATTACTTAAATCAACTTCTTGTAATCCAAAAAGAAAAAAACTATTTAGCTTTGTTTAAATGTACTCACGTTGACAGTTCTTTCCATCACCGATGTAGTTTGGCTTGCAAACACAATGGTGGCCAATGCAGTCGGCTTTTTTGTGACACAGAGAACAAATATCAACTGAAAAGAGAATGTGAAACAACCATTGAGCTGACTGATGACTTAGCAATTCAAATAGCTATGAAACTTGTTTAGGTTCTGAAAACTTGAAATAAATTTCGCGCGAACACTTCTTAATTCTGCACACGGTTGTATGATATACACTTGTGATTATACGAACAAAACATTTCCCTGTCAAATTACATGCAATTAAATATTAAATCACGGTTCACAATGTAATAATTCTTGTGGGATACAGATTGTTAACACTGAAATATCTAATTAAATTGTCTATGTGAGGAAGCCTACATCACAAAAAGGTTAACATAGGGTCCTATATTAAAATTAATAAATAGAAAAAAAAATAAAAGGCAGACAAAAACACTCAGTTTTAACTTACATGAGCTTAAACTGAGCTAAGTCTCTTGTGCATTGATCATTTTTACCTCTGTGCTATGTAATAATGTTACATTAGCTCATTCAAATCAAATAAATACTTAGTTTTTACACTGGCTTACTTCTTTTCAGCATCAGCATATTGTTGCCGAGAAGACACGTGACAATGATAAGAAAATCTTAAACAGTTCTTTCATTGTCTTCATATACCTCCAAAACTCTCAGAATAAGTACAGTGTTTCGCAAGTTTAGATTATTGGCAACCAGTAGGGACCCTGAGTTACAACACAAACTAAGTGAAATATCCTATCTTGACTCGTCAAGATAAAATTAAACTTACTTACTTTCACACATCGATCCAGTGAAACCGAGTGGACAGTGACAAAAAAAGTGCAAATCTGGTGACAGAGGAGTTAGTTCATACAATCTGTCTCTCTTCTCGTAATCTCCATCCGAGTTAAAGGCGTCCAAGCATGTTCCACCATTCATGCAAGGCTGACGAACACATGGATGAGGAACTAATGATTCAAGGAAGCAATTTTCAAAATTCATTTGCACCACACAACATAATAAACCTAACACCAAAAGCAACATTTTGTTTTCCACTTGGTGTTTTTCGTGTTGTTCCCTAACGTACGGCCGGTTTGCCTTTTGTTCTTTTCTTTAAAAAATACCACTTACTATGACAAATTCTACCGCGATACCATTCCGAGCAGCGGCAGTGGTAATTCCATCTGTTGTTTCTTGACCCCATTGGATCATCAACTACTTTGCAGGCGCCTCCATGGAGACAGGGATTAGGATGGCACACGTGGTCTGGAGAGAAAATTGTATCCTTAAAGTGGTTCACTTAAACGCTATAAAAAACTCAACAGGTGTATTAGGAAACGAAGCATTGCATGGTTGTTAAGTATGTGTCATCTTTACGATCTTTCCCTAATACTATGGATGTGAAGGTGAAGCTAGAATTAAGGCCGCTATCTAAGCTATCTAAAGGAAAATACATAATAGGCCATTTCGTAGTAGCGATTGCCTTAGTGCCTCAGAGATTCTTCGCCAGGAACCACTCATATGAAAATGTGTGTCATCTGCATGTTATTTTAAGAAAATCAAACTCATTTTCATCTAAAAACTTTTGCACGAGGACTAGTCTTGAAGTAGACGCAAAGGCGATTAGGAATTGGACTTATAGAATTGTTTAGGGCTTGACTCTTGACACATTCGCAGTTAAACTCCAAAGAAACCTCCAAGTTCTCAGTAGTCATCAAGTATTAGACAACTTTTATAACAATAATATTTGAAGTCCATCTAGCATTGCAAAGCTAACGAATTTCTCAGGACACACCTACCCGTGCAGTATTTTCCAATGTATCCTCTGGAACAATGACAAGGTGCCAAAGGGTTCTCTATGCATCTTCCGCCGTTATGACAAGGATTCACATAACAAACATAGAATTCTGCGGTGAACAGTAAGGAATATACCGAACCTTAAGTGAATGCTATTATTTTGTTAACCATTTATGTTTCTTAGAACGAAATCGATCTGTTCTTAAAGTATTCTGTCATTCCCTGCTGCCATATTAGGTGTCTCACCAAATGTTTCTCAAATAGCAGATACAATTCTCTACATGTCAGTTTGGAGTTACTTGCATGTCATGGATAAAGAAATATGTTTAAATAAGTTTTTACCACAGATATGAGCACCCTTACCAAAGCAGTACGTTCCATGATACCCCGGACGACAGTGACAGCTTGCAACGCCTTTGATATTTTCGCAGCTTCCACCATGTAGGCATGGGTTTGGTAAACAAGGATTTGGATCTAAGACATTGAAAATAAGTAAGCTTTTCTGCTGATTTTTGATTCAAGCCTCTGGAGCAAGAAAGTAAAATGCCCACCACGTTTCCTTGTAAGAGGTAGAATAACCGGTTATGTATCAGTAAAGCAGAAGTTCCAATCCAGTTGTACTCCCGGAAAAATTTTCTATTTCAGTACAATTTGTTTAATATAATCCTTCATGGCATTCCTCAAAGACATACAACAACGACAAGCGTTCACGTATACATTGACTTTACTTGTTTGCCGGAAATAGCAAAGCCGCAGCAGGGGTACGGGGCAAGAAACCACCGCAGCCCCGATGCGGCCCGCGGGTAGGGTGAGAGAGTATTGAAAATTGATGCTGTTAAGCTAAGAACGACCAGTGAAAAGCTTAACTACGTATCATACTGCTATTGGTTGGAATCCAATTCTGCACAAAAAATATAAACAAAAATTAACTCTTGAATTAATTTAGCTCACAATGAAAACAGCCGTCATTTCTCAGTTGGTAGATCATCATTAAGATCATTTCATTCTTTTCAGGACTTTTCGCAACCTTCTTCCAAGGTATTTGGCTTCATAGGTCGCTTAGTAGAACACCTCACCGATATTGTGCATTCCCATGCCATCGCTCGTAATATTTTCAGGCCTCTTTAAGTACACTTGTAAAAGTTGTTTTAATCTTTTCGTACTTGAGACATGCGTACCTTTACAGTTAACTCCAGTGTAACCGTCTTGACAAACACATTTGTATCCTTGTAGCGTCTCCACGCATCTACCATCATGTTCACATGGGTTAGGAGAACAGAACATTTCGTCTTAAGACGACAGGAAACAACAATAAAAATTCAACGTCAGCCTCAATCGATTTGAACTTTTCTTTACGATATAAAACATTTTTTTTTCATATTTAAAGACAGGAGTGTTTTACTGAGAACTAAACCACTGTAGAATGCATAAATCACAACATCCGCCTACAACCCCAGGGGCGAATTTTCCTTGCGTCACTCTTTCAAATGCCGTATCGACAAATGGTGCTACGATTACCGCCCTCGCCAATATCGTCGAGTAAACTTCGTTTGTTATTCGGAATAATGGCAGCCGTTGAGGGTGGATTTGCTTTGTTCAGCGACGATGAAGTATAAATTGTACTTTCCGAAAACATGGGAAAATGATGTAAGAGGTTTTCAAGAAATTTCTCCAAACGTGACAGGAAAACAGAATTCGAGGATGTTACGCTGTTGGAACTACAACCAGTCATCAAGCACCTCGTGCTTTGTGCGCAAAACTGAAAAACGGATAAGAATACAAGCCCTTATCTGGCACAGTTTTTATCCCCGACTACCATCTGTGGATTGAGTCCTAAAAATTAAAAACTAGCTCAGATTTCTTGATCTCACTGACGATTTTGACCCGGTATTTGCAAACATGTTTCTCCATAATGTATGGTCCGTATAATAAATGAACTGAATACATCAGTAGCTCGAAGATATGAATTTTATGTTTTGCGACAAGAGCAATATCATGTAGTGAGTATATATTGTCCTTGTTACTCGAACATAAAACTCTTATCTATATGTCAATGTATTCAGTGGTATTTACTTTCTTCATTACCTTCACAGTTCTCCCCAGTGAACCCCGCGAGGCACGTGCATTTGTAGCCATCGCTTATCTCCATGCATTTCCCTCCATGTTTACAAGGTCCAGAGGAACAATACTGTTGGACTGAAAAAAACAAAAGTAAATTTATGATTGTACAGCTTACAAAGGCGCTACCACAGGATTGACTGTTTACAGTTTCTCTGGGATATATACAGCGTGACTGAAACAAACTTTTGACAGTTTGATGTGACTGGTTGATTTCAATATTTTTAACCTGATGTTAGCTCTTTCGAGCTAAGGTACAAAGAATATTTAACTTAACTTTCAAAGAATATTTAATTTAATTTTTAGTTTAGATGTCGTAACTTCCAAAGTACTTACAAGTTTATCTTGTTATCTGAGTAACATTCACTCTTGGATTGTTTGTCTTAAGTGAAAGTTATGTAAATCTTTGATACTTTTCAGGCCACAGTAAAACCAACCTGATCCGAGGACATACCTTCACAGGTCGTGCCAGTGTACTGAGATGGGCAAATGCATTGACAGCAAACTCCAGTAGAATCGCGTGAAAGTATCCCGCCATTTTTGCACGGATTTTCTATTTAGTAAAACAAGGAATACAAATCATCGCTAGCTAAAACTCGATCAATCAATTCAATTATTCCATTTAGTATAACAAATGATGATGCAAACTTTGTGAAAATCAAAAACTTAAGAGAAGCTCTTGGACATTGTTCTGGATGAATGGTTTTCAAAACTGCAAACTCGATGAACATGCCAGTGGCTTATTGTCAAGTGTGGACAACTTTAAGGATTTATTTTCTCAGCCCCATCTTAAATACTGAAATTAAATTTAATATTTTTTAAGTAAAACGGAGTTTTAATTCAGAGCGTGATATGAATAGAAAAACAGTCTGTTCGTAGTCGTGTCTATGAGGTTCTCATGTGATTTCAATTCAACACTATTTATAAAGCCTTATTTAATTTTTTGTTTGAAAACATCTCTCCATCGGTTCTTTCTCTCAATTTTTATCTATGATTGATGATACTGGACAAAAAAAATGTTTGTGTTCAAGTGATAATAAGAGGTACACAAAACAAATTTACAAAGCAAACAATCACAACCGTCAAATTAAACAAGAGACAGAGAACTCACTGTCATGAATGTGCACGTGTAAAACGTTTTCTGTAGTCTCCTCTTTGACAGGAACTGGAACAGGGTAGTCCTTAAGATGCTGGATATGGATTGGCAACGGCATTTCAAATACGTCTTTTCGTACGCCATTTATCGAGTCTTTGACTTTAGTCTTCTTTCGTAGGTGCACTGACCTTGCAAGAGTTACTTTTCTTTGTGAGACGTTCCTGACCTTTTCACTGGCATGTTTACGAACTTCCTTGCCATCTGTATTTCCACAATACACTAAAGAGTGTAAATATAGCATGGAAAGCCACTGAACCAAAGTTAAGACGTTGAACGTAAACTGCATGTCTGTCACTTTTTTAGTGAAAACCCCTAAGGCGAGAATGAACAATGACTGTTCGGCGTTTTCATGGAAGGACCTAATTGAAAATCATTTGCAGTTATTTTTAATTTATGTTATTTTTTGTGTCAAAACACTCACAAATCGACAATAAAGTAACCTGTTGATAAACAATAAAAACCAAGCTAACACAAGTAAACTTTATTTCGTCTGACACGAATCTCCGCTTCAAAAGCATGAAGCTCCGCCCACTTACATGTCAAATTTGACATGTTTACAATAGCGATAAAATTAAAATAACAAGCTAGCTTCGTGTTTCCAAGTTAAAACTTTGCTGACCCTGTTTAGGTACTGTGTTGAATACTGTTAGCAAAGCATGATAAAACGGAAGACCTCGAAGAACGTCTGTTGCGTTTCTTTGTATTCGTTTCATAAATAATAGCGTCGCAGTAGAAAATTGTTACCATATTTATATTTATATTCAACTTTTCAACTTCAGCTTTACTTTATTTAGCACTAGAGTTTTTTTTTTTACAATATTTACATAAAAAAAAACAGGAAAGTGGTCTATAGTTAGTGCATGGAGACTCAAAAAACTGCGAGGTTATCGAGTTAGCCTCCATCTCGTTTGGGTGAACATAAAAGAAACTGGGAGTAGAGAGACAGATTACTAAATTAAAAAGCTAGAAGAATTGAGGAATGAAAGGTCAGAGGCAACTCAACCCCATGTTGTAATACGACGAGACAAGAGTGGCGTCTTGAGTAATGTCATACTGCTATACTCTAGGCGGTAGCTATAAGCGGGTCTTAAGTCCTCCAAGAGACTTTCGTCGTCGATCTCTATTTCGAATGTAAACGGAGGCACAAACAGTGGTTTTGCATCCAAGTGCATGGACAAGGAAAACCAAGAAAAGACGTGAGGCTGCAATTTCAGTCAAACTCGTTTGAGATAAGAAGCATTGGACTCGAATTCAAAGGTTTTATTTCGCCGAAGACCCGATAAACCTCTAAACCCTTTAACCATTGGAAAGAAAAACACCTTTCCGTTTACATTTGAAATAGAGATCGACAACGAAAGTCTCTTGGAGAACTTAAGACCCGCCTACAGCTATCGCCTAGAGTATGTCAGTATGACATTACTCAAGACGCTACTCTTGTCTCGTCGTATTACAACATGGGGTTGAGTTGCCTCTGACCCTTATGACCGAAATATTTCCTCAACACGTTTTGCTTCTTCGTTACCAATTTCCTCTCCTTATCTCGGTTATTCTAAAGGATAGAGAGGAATTAAAGCAAATTGCGTGGCCACTGTGCTCTTGGACGGGTAAAAATTAAGAAAATCGTTGACTTTTCACTCAGCTCATTAACGACATTAAGTTCACAACAACAGCTAATATGGTTAATTCATTGCTCTCTTCAACGAAATTGTACAGGTTAGATCAAAATCTTACATTTTTGGGGAGTTTTAAATTTTGGTAAACTTACCCAAAATGGCCCGTTATACGAGCAGTACATTCGATCATATGACCTTTATTGACAAAACCACTCTAGGTCAAATGCCTTGAAAGGCCTATTGACCGACTCTCAAATAAGAGTTTGGTCAGACTTACGTGTTTTTTTACTGATCTGTTGGTATAGAGATGGTGTATTTGTTTGGGGTGTGAGCGTTCGTCCCCAGAGCCACCTATAATTCAGTCGTAGCCAGCAGTAACCTCGCTTCTAGAAAAGATGGCTCTACAGACGCATGATTTCATCTGCTACATTCGTAGACTAGGATTTTCACTAATTTAACTCTCAATATTCAGCGGTTGATCCCTACCCAAAAACGCTCGATCTACAAATATTCTAAAATTTGAAAACGGGTTTATAGGAAGAATTTTCAGAGAAGTCTTCTGTAACGAAACACTGATGGCTGCCACTTGCAGTTAGAATTTTACATTTTATTTCATGTTCTTTGTTAAAAACATTTAAGGTCGGTAACTGCTCTGATCTAACGGTTTTAGCAAGAGATCATCCAGAAAATATTTTCGGGAACGAAACGAGTGCTTCAAATCTAAATTTCCGAGCAGATATAACCAAAATTGAATAAATTTTCATGGAGATGCTGTAACTCTTGTTACCGTATAAATTTAGCCTTCAAATGACACCCTTTTAAGACAAAAATTAACCATATAAATTAACACACACCTCGACGTTTCAAAGAGGCTGTTTATTTACGGAAGATATATACGTAATTATTAAAATCCTTGACTGATTGAGGTTCTCTGTCTTCTTTTGCAATCAATTACTTTGATTTAGTGGCTATATTATTAGTATATTTTTCTGTTTAATTTTATGTAAGTTGAAATCTTGTTTATTTGATATACATTTAATTTCAAACTTTTCTTGAGGAAGTGGCCAGTTAATTCTCGATCAGTAGAGTTTCTTTTACTTAGTTTACACGATTTTGACACTTTCTTTCTCTTCTTCTTAGGTCACTATCCTGCAACTTAATCATACAAACATCAATCGGTGAGAAATACATGTAAGTATTTTCATTCGAACTAAGAAGAGTAGAGAATTTCAAGCAAAATCCACCCCTCATCCTAACTTTTTTATTTACAGCAAATCAATAGCCATAAAGTGCCTTGTAATATGGGCGGTATGGCCTATAAGATCTGTAATTAGACCTGTAATAGGAAGGATAGCCATAGTTGACAGGGAAGTCAGAATATTGGGGATAATCCATGGAAGGAGGACCGTAGGACGTTGGGGATGGCGGAGCAGCGGCGGATGGGCTACCAACTGGAGGCGGGGCAGCGGGAAAAGGAGGAGGACTCGAAACGGGTGGCGGTGGAGCCGGAGCGGGAGGAGGTAATGATGGCACTGGAATCGGAACAGGAGGAGGGGGAGCTGGTATTGGTGATGGAGCTGGAGGTGCTGGTGGTGAAGGTTGTGGTGGAGGAACGGGAGGAGGTGGGGAAGGTTGTGGTGGCGGTACTGGAGGTGGTGGGGAAGGTTGTGGAGGCGGAACTGGAGGTGGTGGTGAAGGTTGTGGTGGCGGGACCGGAGGTGGTGGAGATGGCTGTGGTGGAGGAACCGGTGGTGGTGGGGAAGGTTGTATTGGTGGAACTGGAGGTGGTGGGGATGGCGATAGTGGTGGCGGTGATGGTGGAACCGTCGGAGTTGGGGTATTCGTCGAAATATGTGCAGTCGTTTGTATTGTGCTTGGGATTGGAGGAGTTGGTTCAGTTTCTTCTTCCTCTTCTTCCTCCTCTTCTTCTTCTTCTTTGTTGTCACCGTTATGTATAGCGTAAATTGTCACACCTGTAAGTCACCGTTTAGGAAAAACAATTTTGAGTTAACAGTCGTACTAGTTTTTTAAGTCGCGTACGTATCGTTGTCAGTTTTGTGACCCAGGCCATTTAGTCCTCCTCCACCACCACTTACATTAAAGGTTTAAATCATGAGATGCAGTGTCTGAGCCTTTAGACAAAGAGCGAATGCGAAAACCAAGGCTAGAGATCTTCATCTATCTGTCTTACAATATGGGACTAGCCAGAGTAAACTGAAGTCTCTCTCGCGCCCTCATTCAATCGATCTGAGAAGAGAAGTCATTATCCGAGATTCGTGCCAAATAGCTATTCATTTCAGTAAAAGGCTTTTAAAGTAGCCAAGCTTATTGAAATAGGTGAAAATAAGTAGGTAAGCAAATAAATTGGAATTGGAAGGAGCACGTCCCACAGAAACGTGTTTCGTCAATTTTTTAGAGCTGGCTCTGACAGAGGGAGCAAGAACAGACAACAAACTCAGCTAGTGAGAACTTAGCGCTCTCCTTATTGCGCCATCATTTCTCCCCAAAATTAGCATTCGGTTATAGCTTCCAGTCAATTATACCAGATCTGAATAAGAGGTTTTAATTTCTGACGATACTTAAGAGACGAATTTAACCCTTAAATCAACTTCCACTGTTTTACTGTTCGAGCCTGTAATATTACCTTACTCTATGCATGCAAGGTCTTTTCTCACGTTGACTATTCATGGCTCCTCAAACTCGATTTTATTTGACTGTGAGTTTGGCTTCGTTTGTACGGCACGTAGTACATAACAGGTCGACCAAACTGAGGAGGTGGTGGTGGTGGAGCTGGTGACGGCGGTGGTGGTGGTGGAGGAGGAGCTGGAGGCGACGGAGCGTAAACGTGTGGAGCTGACATTATAACCATCATTAATAAAATGTATCATTACCAAAGATTATGACCTAAATCTACAGGTAGACTTCATTAAAAATAACCATATTATTATGTAGTAGCTTGAAAATAATAGTTGTTATAAAACCTAAGCAGAAAAGGGGATATGGCTGAGTATGTTATCCAGTGAAAATCTGTTTCAAGTAAAGTTGACAATATAATCGGCAGCTCAAAAATTAGACAAGTTGTAGTTACTATTCCTGAGGGTTTCAAAGCTCGGTAGTAGGAATACAGTTAAGGGAAGCCCTTCTTCAACTTTTAGGTGATAAAAATTGTTTGATTAATGTTTTACTTACGTATGCAGCTGTTTCCTTGCATCTGATACCCTGGTATACACTGGCACGCTCCTTGTACACAAGTAGAGTAGATGGGACACATTGTGGGACAGTGCTTGTGACGAGCTACAAAAAATTGTCACGAGATACCTTAAATTCCTCGCAGATTTGTTTGACGATTAATGATGACACGTTTTCTGATTGAAAAAGTAAATGAGCCAGTGCAACAAATCCTACAGAAACAATACAATAGTTTGATTTGGTGCAAATGAAAAAAGGAGCGGAAGAAAATTGCAATGTTGTTCCTGATTGAGATTAGTGTAGAGACCTCCGTCTTAAGCCTGTGATCACATTTAAAAGTAGATAACATGCTGCGTGTCAGACTGTTCAGTAATTGATCACATATAACGTCAAAATGTAGTAAAAACAAAGTGGCACAAGAGGCGATAGCCAAATACGTCACTGATGCACCAACAGCATTTCTGAGGTCATCTGTGATCAATTTGTGAAGAGACGCACGGCAACATCGAATCTACTTGTTTTGTATGATTAAAAAACAAAAAACAAAAAAAATTAAAGACGTCCTCTACGCCCATGTCCTCTAAGTGATCAGATCTTATCAAAATACGAGATTAATTTGACTTATGGCATAATTACGATTAGATTACCTTTGACACATTCATATCCTGTTCCTATGTAACCTGGCATACATCTGCAGCGTCCTCTGACGCACAAGGCATGGACATCACACTTGGCACACTTGTCAACTAGAATGACGTCAAATATTTGATATTTGACGATCAGATATTTGACGATCAGATATTTGTGCTCAAAAACGTTGGCAAACAGTTCATCGACTATAGACACAAATAAGCAAACACCTTTTTATTTGGCATGATCTTCACCGGATTGATTCACTTCTTACACGGAGATTTTCATTGAGTTATGTTTGCTCCATTAGTTTTTGCCAGAAATCGTTCAAATCATTTGCTCCAAAGTTCAGGGTGATTTAAAATAAGAAAAATGTAAATTAGGGACCGGTAAAAGGTCACTCTAATTGAAGTAAAATATGGCCCACTTTACAGACATCCCGAAAAGTTTAACAAGCAAAAGCTAAAGACAAATTTTAATTTACAGCTAGCCGTTGAGTCTCCCCATCAAGCTCCATTTCATAGCGTTTACATCAACTGAGCAACGACAAAAAACTTTTCATGGTTGAGCCTAAAAATATGTTTCGTCCAAGTTCGATCAATATTCATGGATTACATGCCTGAAAAAAGTATGCTTGCTGTTATCACCTCAGTCACTGTGAATAGGTTAAACCTGCGAGAGAAATTTCAATCGTTACCTTCACAATGTGCTCCGGTATATTGCAGATCACAGTGGCAGTCATATCCGCCCTGAACTTGAACACAAGTGCCGCTATTTAGGCAAGGATTCGGATGACAATAATCTTTGGTTGGAGTGACTGGAAGTGAGGACGGAAAGAAAACAAAAGTTATCCAAAACGCAAAAACTATTCTACAGCCCATCGGATCGTGTGTGGCAGGATGACATCAGTTTCTTAACGACACCTGTTTGAGTTCAAGAGAGTCAAGTATCCTCAAACTGATGGCTTATCTCTAACCTGTTAAACACTGACTGAATATACTTGAAACTCAAGATCTGGTGGTTTATTACACATAGAAAATGTATAAAATAGTGACAAAAAATTAATCACCTTTTTTCTTTTCGCATCGATCTCCATAAAAGCCAGATTGGCAAATACAAGTTTGTATGTTGCCAACAGGCTTGCAGATTCCGCCATTAAGGCAATAACCTGGTGTACATATTTCTGTTAAAATGAAAGCAAAGGCGATGAAACTCCAATAAGGTACTCAATGTTTTGTGTCAGAAAACTATTATGTTTGGCTACCGTCCTAATCGTTCTACAGAGTTAAGCGGCCTTCACACGGCAGACTAAAGTTGGCAAACTCGTGTGGGCAAACTCAAGTTGGTGTGTGTGAAAGGAACAAAAGCAGTCTGCGAACACGTTGGCAAACTGTTGGCGACAAATAGAAATTGCCTCTATTCTCGCCAACTTTTTCACCAACTTTTTCGTGTTGGTAAGCTCGTATTTGAAGTGTGAACGATTGGCAAACGTGTGTTGGTAGCTGTCAACCAATAAAAACACGCACTCTATGCACGTGATTTGCGTGGCACTTACCAAAAAGGCGGACGTACTTGACGAACGTGAGGCAACGTTTCGATTCATCGAGGAAATTCACAATTGTCCCAATTTGTGGGCAAATTTAGCGTGTGTTGTGATTTGAGGCGAGTTCGACGTGTGAAGGCACGAGTTTGCCAACTTTTTGAAGTGTTTCAACACGAGTTTGCCAACTTTAGTTTGCCGTGTGAAGGCCGCATTAGTATGCGAAGTAATCTCCAGGGCAGACTATTTTTTCCTGGAAGGTACTTTTCGTCTTGAATATCGGGGCAAGATTTCTAACAAGACAAAACTCAGTTAGATGTCAAGGCTGTGATTTAGAGGCTAGTCCGCGCATATTCACTGGAAAGAAAAGTTGAACTTGAATATGGTAAGCGGAGCACAGAAAATGACCTTGATTCACGTGCAAAAATTTGTTCATAAGTGTGGCTTAATGAATATAAATATCCAATTGCAGGCAAGAAGTAGAGCTTTTCCACGAAATGAAAACATGGGAGTCTACAGTATCCCTGTTGATCTCGAACTCTCGAACTCTACTCACATAGTGTAGCCTATTCATTTTCACTAGGATACATGGCAAGATACACTGGAAAGATGCATGGACTGATTGTGAGTTATTTCTTACCTTTTTCACAATGAGTTCCAGTGAATCCTTCAGGACACCTGCATACATACGCTGTATTAGTGTTGATGGATTCACAAGTTCCTCCATTTCTACATGGATTGGACAGGCAAGGATTGCTGGCTCCTGTTTAAATACATTTAGGAATTTTTTGAGTTTTCTGCTCAGTTCTGGTTTTGGACTGGCTATGCATGGGTCATGCAGTTTACACGATTACAAAAGCTTTCTTAATGCAACAAGACCGAAGAAAGTCCGGATTGAAAAAAAGGTTATGAAATCAAATAGGAGCATGAGTAGTTAAAATCAAAGAAACGGCTTTTACTAATCCAAGGAAGACAACCTAACTTTCTGCAATTGCTTTCAGACTCATGATTCTAAAACCTACCAACATTTATAGGATCAAGGTCATGAATCTTTGCTCTGAAATCTTTTTCTACCAGCCTTGCGTTGACTTCACTCCCACCGTTTCTCAGGAATAGATCAAAGAAGCCCCTCAACACGCGATCGAATGGAAGCACCTGCGCTAAACAGCAGGCTCAAACTGCCTCAATTTTTATTTATTTCTTTTCATAATTTTTTCCTTATTAGGGTTTTCTCACCATATTACTTTTGAATAATTTGCGATCATTCGTCCATTTGTCTCGTAATCAGTACACTGGGAACTAGCGATATACCTTTACACAATCAACACTTCCAACTTTTCACTATTCCCGTCATGTTTTTCACTGCTCATTTTATAGCCATTCAAATGCTGTAATAAAGTTATTGGAGTATCAGGACATGAATTCGTTGAAGATCAAAATTATTGTCGTCTTTATTGGGTGTTTTTTTTTTTTTTATTCCCCGTTGTGTCTGTTTGTGTACAGGAATCATTTGTTCAAATTCGCTTTTAACTACAAGTATAGAACATTGACCAGAATGCCCAGACATACTATACGGCTAGGAAAGTTATCTTGCTTTGGAACAAGATTTTTCAACAATCGTTTCTAAATATTTATGCTGTTTTCTTGAAGCATGCGCAACAATGTCGAGGATGTAAGAGACAGCCTTTCTGTCATGTACGTACTTCCTAGGTAACATCCATCCTCTCTGAAATCCATCTCCTCGCTTTCACAATAACAAGCCCCGTCTGCGTCACATTTCTGAGCATAAACAGGAGGAACTGCTAATGGGTTACCTTTCGGGCAGCCGCACTCTGAAATCAAAGGAAACACATAACAATATTCGCGTCAAAGACTACAAGAATCTTCAAAGATTACATACAATTTGTGATCAAAAGGAAAAGGTGATGATAGATGTTTATAATTCGCTCTCGCTCAAACCCCTTCATGTTTTTCTGCCACAAGACTTACTATAATTGCAAGTTAGCAGAAGGGCTTGTCTACATAAACAGTGCTAACGGTGTACTTAACGACCTCAACGGCACTTCTTCGATCGTAATTCATACATAATTCAAGGTGACTACAAAGAGAGGGTATGCAAGCCTAATTTTTAGAAGGCCAAAGGCATAGTCTATACCTTTCATTTGCCTCGAAATTTCTAACTTTAATGCAAAGGCCAAAACTTTAAACGACTGAGACACGTGCACCAAACATGGGTTACCTTTGCAGGTTGGTCCGGTATACTTTCCTTTGCACTTGCAAACTGCCTTCCCGTTTTCATCCACACAAGTTCCTCCATTCTGACATGGATTACTCAAGCACGCATCGATGGCTGTAAAAATTTGTCAAAGTTTACAACTCTAGCACCTTATGCTAAGTTTGATTGCTATTCAGTTTAAGCATTAGAAAACCAGAGCCGTTATAGAAACCATAAAGACAGGTTTTAACATAGTGAAGTGAGGTCATGTGTAAACTACATTGTTTCGTTAAGTTAACAATAATGATTATTATTCCAGTGAATTAAAAGCTGGTAAAACTAAAGATATTACTTTTACTTACGACGTTCGCAATTTTCACCCGTGTATCCGTTCTCACAAATGCATGTGAATCCACCATCACGTGTCTGTACGCATTTTCCATCATTTTTGCAAGGATTGGGAACACAAGCATCTTTATCTAAAAAATGTTCAGAGAAGTCGCATTATTATTCAGCTATGATTAAAATCCTTTAAAGTATTTTTTTATGATCGTGAAGCGTTTTTCACGCAAAAGATGTCGTCACTTGAAAATTCGGTGACGTATTTCTTACCTTCACAGTGTTTGCCACTTGTTCCTGGAGGACATTCGCAATCATACTCTCCATCCTCGAGTTCTTTGCACTTAGCCTCGTTCTTACAAGGATTTGGGTGGCAAGGGTGTGGAATTTCTTGGTAAAAGACAACATAAATCAGAAAAGGGAGGCGATAAATTATGGAAACAAAATAAATAGATGTCTTAATTCTTGCGCTATTTCTCAAGAAATTTCACTTTGTCCTTACTTCTGCATGTAAAGCCATTTCCATAAAACCCTTCCACGCAAACGCAAGTGTCGTTGAAGCATTTGGCATTGATATCACACTTTTTACATATATCCACTGCAAGAAAAAAAGTTAAGTTGTAGTCATTACCGGAGGACTCAAAATTGTTTTAATACTTATTTATATAGGACTGAGATAGGTCTCCGTCTTGGTGTCTTAAGACGAAGATGTATTTATTATTGCGCACCAGTTCAGTCACAGCCAAACGTATCTTACCTTCACAGTTTGATCCAGTAAAACCTGCCTGGCAGATACAGAGGTAATGAAGAAAGCCATGATTCCATTTATCAGGGTACGCGCTATAACCACTGTACGAGTCGATACAGATACCGCCGTTCAAACAAGGACGATTGTAGCACGGATGAGGAACTACAACAAAGATGTGTTGCATATTTTACCATTGGAACAATGAAATGTTTATTTCTTTACTCATAAAATTACCTAAACAATAAATCTGAATAAATAAACTCTATTGGAGAGAAAGTGAACAGAAGACGAACCATGTTGCAACAAAATGGTTCTCACAAACCTCCAGCAGGAAACGAAAGACCTATACATCAATGAGCTGTATTTTAGCTAACACTACCCAAGATAGCACTTTTAAATGATAAAAAAAGATTTTAACTGATGTTTTGATGCATCAAGCATCATTCTCAAGACTGAGATCATTAATGCTAATATAAAATACTTATTATTTACGAGTCGAGTTTGAAAGGAATTGCATCAGTTCAGTATGCGTGGATTATCGTCCCGTCAGACTGCACGTCGGTTAACAATACTTTCTTCTCAAATGCTTTAAAAAGGAACTGATTATTCGATCTTTCAAGTAAATGTAGTTCTCAGTAAAGTTGATGAGGATGAAAGAAAACGTAATTTCGACATACTTTCACACTTGTCTCCTTTGTAAAGCGGAGGACAGTAACACTTCGCGTGACCATAAAACACGCGACAATGTCCACCGTGCAAACACGGGCTAGGATGACACACGTGACCTGGGAAATTAAACGGAATGAATGGAAGCGTGAGTACATACAAAACAAACGCTCTTCTGCCAGGCTGAAACGAGCGCCATCTTCTATATTACAGACATACGATCCTATATGATAAGTTATACAAGTGATAAATATCTACTAAAAATCATGTTTTAAGATAAGTTGAGTATTTCCCCAAACGCAAATGAAAAATCGCGTGTTTGCCACAGAAATTGATTAAGAACGTTCGCGCTAATTGTTTTGCGCACCCTTACTGCGCACGCAAATTCACATGACGTCATGCATCGAGCGCGCGCGCTAAGTTCTAAAATGAGCAATGTTAGTGCAGATTGCCATTGCTATAGCTTTGCTTGGATTTAACGACTCCTACTTTTCTTTTCAGAAACAGATCTTATTTACAATTATCTCCACATTGTCCAAAATGAACAAAAAATCAATGCAGGAAGTTAAAAATAATTCAAGATTTCTGTCCACGGGACATGAAATCCTGCCATCTTGCCGCTGCAAGGCGCGTGAAATTGTGGTCGCTAAATGCAAACTTGCTCGTTGAGGAACCTCACCAGTTGACTAAATATATCTTATAATACGTTTTGTTGTGTAGTATCGCTGAGTATTTTTTACGAGTTGTGCCTTATTTTGGCGAGCCCGTACGGCGAGTCAAAATACAAACAACGAGTAGAAATTCTCAGCGATACTACACAACAAAACGTCTAATAAGAGATTTATTATCCAACACGCCAAATTGGTATGTTCGTGCGAGCGAATTTCGTGGATATTTATTTACAGGGAATGCGAGATAGAAGTATGCGAAGCGGAACGGAATTGGCGCGGGAAATCCGGCTAACTGATTGGTCAACGGCAGGAACCTGTCCAACCGTTTCTCTGAAGTACAAATACCGCGTGATATTTGTACTCGTCTTCAGCGTTATTTGTACTCTGGGAAGTGCAGTTGGATAATAAATATATCTTATTAGACGTTTTGTTGTGTAGTATAGCTACGAGTAAAAATTCTCAGCGATACTACACAACAAAACGACTAATAAGGGGTTTATTATCCAACACGCCAAACTGGTATGTTCGCTCGAGAAAATTTCGTGGATGTTTATTTGCAGGGAATGCATGATAGAGGTCAACGGAAGGGAAACCTGTCTAACCGGTCCTCTAGAGTACAAATACTGCGTGATATTTGCACTCGTTTTGGGCGTTTTTTGTACTCTACGAGGTACAGTTGGATGATAAATTCGCTTATTAGGTCCATTTAAATCATATTTGGCAGGGAACATTTCCCTTCAAAGCTCTAATTGCAATATTCTGGGACTTGCAGCCACTGTGGCCTTCTTTGCTAACAAAGCCCGATTTTCTCAGATTTAGGTGTTCTTCCAGGCATGTTCTCTCCAAAACGAAGTCGGGAACCCCCCCCCCCCCTTTTTTTTTCTTTTTACATTTCTGACATCACCAACTCGTCATCTTTCAATGGTAAAATTTTCAGAGAAAAATCAATGGTAGAAAATTTTCGCGCGAACGTCCTTAAGCAGTTAATGTCTACTGTGTGCGCTTTAATCTCTAGTTTGTTTACTTGATTAATATTTTTTGTTTTTGTGCATATCGGTGTGAAGTCTTGTTTGTTGATTGTTGTGTGAAAAATACTTACTTTCGCAGTTGCTTCCAGTGTATCCCAGTCTACACGTACAGTTATATCCAAATCCGTCCTCGTGACAAGTTCCAGCGTTAAGACAAGGATTCGTGTAACACTGCTTTGTCTCTAAATTAATGGAACATAATCTCAACAGTGCCTTCAGTGCAACCCCTTTAACTTATGAAGAAAATCGATTTCTAAAACCCTGTCGAGTGAGAAACTGGCGAAGGCGGAAGTTTGCCATTAGGCGATACTACTGTTATCTTGATTTGTATGGAACATAAAATAGTTTGTAAGTAAAGCAAAGCAAAAACGTTTGCTGACCTGTACACAAAGTTCCCTTGAAAGATGGAGGACAAATACAGATGTACGTATCATCTTTTGACTGCTGACAAGTTGCACCATTTTTGCAAGGATTTGGGTCGCACTTGTTTATGGCTGAGATGAAATTAATGATTTATCCAGTAAAACCGTAAAACCAATCATCCTAACCCTAATCTACACACAACGCATCTCTCCTTTAACTAGAAATGTCAAAAGTTTATTACTGTCTAATAAATACAAATGAGAATTTTGAAACTATATCATCATGACTGTTAGGGACAGTTTGCTGTGTCGTGCCCCAGTGTAATCCCTTGTGCGGGTCACGTGATTTCACGACCATGTGCTCTTCGCAGTTTGTGCGCTATTTGTGTGTAGGCGGAAAGTTTGTTCTTCGATAGTCCGCTTTTACCTCCTCGATGTTGACATCTTGATTTTAGGCCCGGAGATGCCCAAAAAATATGTAAGTTGTCGCTTTTGGTCGCTTATCTGTATTGCTTTCTTCTGTAATTTGATAGTTGTTTTCGTTCGAGTCGCAAGCTTTATATTTTTGCTATTTCAGCTGTACCGTGACGACTTGAAGTAAGGACGAATAACAGATAGGAATAAACAACATCTTCAGTGTACAAATTTGTTTGTGGTTTTGTTCAACAATGACACTTACAATCACAATGTTCTCCTTTGAATCCCTCCTGGCAAATGCAAGAGAACTTTTCCTCTGAATCAGATCTCGTACACACGCCGCCATTTTTACAAGGGTTTGGGTGGCAAGGATTAGGCTCTGTCGAATAAGACAAAATACAGGTAGGAAAAAAACACAAAATCGTACACGCATTTAAATAAAGACAAAAAATGCTAATCAATGCAGTTTCTCTAGAAATAAAGAAAATTCATAAGTATTACATCAGGCCTACCAAAAAAAACAAATAAAAACTGACAAACGTTTTGATGTAATTCAACCCTGTTGAAATGGTTATCCTCAACAAAAAACAAGACGGTCTGTTCATTCAGTAAAAACGTTGCTCATGATTATCCAGCACTTAATGCCTGCTAATTGGTTGTTTTTCTTAACTGCTTGGATCTTGAACCAAGAGTAAATGTATGAGCCGTGCGCCAAAACAAACGAAAAAACTAGTCATTGAAGAGGGGTGGGCTTAAGGAGGCTCGAAAAGGTTTTTCGTTGCTATATTGCTTGTGAAACGATGGAAGATTACAAAAAAGGATGTTTAATTGTGTGGGCAAACTATATGTCTACTTGCAACTCTATTGTTGGGCTATACTTTAAGGGTGCTTGTGACGTCAAATCAGTTACCATGGCAACGCACGAGGTCCACAAAAGCGTCCTCCAAATTTCAGTTTTTGAAAATTATCTGAGAAACTAATTCGGTGACCTACCATTTTTATCTCTTTGTTGGAAAGTTCCCTAAATTCTTTAACTTTTCAGACAGTATGGAAAAATTTTATCTAGTAGAATTAAATATATTTAAAGAAAACGCGTTTTATGGCTTACAGAAAATTCCACTAGATAATTTTCCCCGAAACTTTTATATCTGAAGTGCCATCGCGAATGGTGCGTGTATGCAAAAAATCAAGATAGGTCACCGAGCGAACTTTCGAGCTAAAAACAAATGTTTTCTGTAGATTTTATTTCCGGTTCGCGCGATTTTACGCAGCATTAACTTCCGGTGTGCTGATTTTAATATTGATTCAGCTGACGCGTGCATCTTAGTTATGGCGTGTGTAGATTGCGCGCGCGCGTGCAGCTAAAAACCCTTTCGAGCCTCCTTAAGGTGGCTGAACACAGTTTTTGATACCTCTGTTTCATTTACATTTTTCTCTAAAACCCTTGATCCTTTGGTCACCAAAAATGGCAGCAAGCAAGTTAACAACACAAACTTCAACTTTTTGATAATTAAGCTGACGTATGTACCGTTGCCATGGCAACATGATCAAATATAAACAGGTGTTTAAAATCAGTTTTGTTTATTTGCAGAAAATCTAGTCATTAGATTATCTTTATAATTTGCATGCAACAAGCTTGTAACGATACTCGCAAGTTAGCGCTATTTTACTAATAATTTAACAAACAGATCTTTAATTATCCCTCTTTGAAGGTTCACTGGCATATCTTAAATTTCCTTTGTTAAAGTTCAATTTTTTTTAAATCCTCCAGTTACTTATTTCCTAAAGTATTTTCGTGCCAAATTTCGTGAAATTCTAATGAGTGGTTCTCGAGAAATAAGCGCCTCCGAGAAGTCAATTTTTCACTCAATCGCACTTTTTTTCGACTTACTACGCATGCGCTGCATTTAACTGGGTTCTTTTAGCAACAAAGAAATAGCAGAGCTGAGTTGTTTGCATCGTGACCATCGTTACCTTTCTACCATACCTTTGTAATAATAGAGTAAAACCATCAATTCAATACATTGTGTTCATTTGTGAAGAAAAAAATAGTACAGACAGTGCGGGTGTTGAGTGAATAAACTGATCGCTCTATTGACGGCATGTTTGTTTCTTGAAATCTTTGTGCACGTGCTGAATTGCATCAGCAAAAGCGCGCGCGAAAACTATGTTCGGCCACCTTAAGGTCATTCCCCAGTATTGCATTGCGCATCCCTACTGCACATAATTTTACGCGTGATTAGCGCGCGCGCATTAGAAAATGGTGGCTTTTTCTTTACGGCTGGATCTGGATCTAAAGAGGAAAATCGTCATATTTTCTCCAAAACGACTACGGTGACCTATCATTTTTTTCTGTCGTTTTGAATTGAGTAATAAATTTCTCTATGTAAAATAAATATGGGCCAATTCTCAGTGTTGAGTAAAAAACAATCGTCGGAAACGTGAAGTTAGGAAGCAATCGTGACTATAATCCTTATAATAGCACCATGACAGAAGCTTATCACCTAGGTGATAAGCTTCTGTCATGGTGCTATTGTTAGGATTTTTATGGAATAAACAAGGTGCTGTTGCTCCTAAACGAACATGGGGACCCCTCATTTTTATTTCCAAATTTAAGTTCCTATAATATAAACAATCAATTGGCAAAGTTTGAGAAAAATCTCAGTGTAGGTTCTATTTCAGTGGAATGACCTTAAGTGGAGTTCGATTGTATTATTTTGTTACTCGTATTCAATTCTGCAGAGCTTTGCTCGCAGAGCTTTGCTCTTACCTTCCAGAATAAAGTTTCTATTCTATTATTCGAGTTTCTATTCTAGTGTTCTATTCTATACCTTCACAGACAGCACCAAGAAATCCATGAGCACAATTGCATTTAAATGCACCAGAAATTTCTGTACAAGTAGCACCGTTTTTACAGGGACTTGAAGCGCAATAGTTTCTATCTAAATAAAAAAGATCAATAATTATTGCCTTTAAATAGCACAAATGATGTAAATGGCAGAATATGACATTCGTTTCCTACATACGTATTAGAGATATTAAGTTTTTTTAGGCTTGAGAGGTAACCTAACCAAACATAATAAAGCCAAAACTTATCTTAAGAATATGTCGTGTTCATGGAAATTGCTTAGAATGTCTAGTTGATCTCATCTATTGGATACTTGTTGATAGTACTCTTACCTTCGCAGTTTCTCCCTCGAAATTCTTTCGGACATATACAAAAGTAATCATGATGGAGCTGTACGAATATCCCTCCATCTTGGCAAGGATTTAAGTGGTCTGCGAGAGACGGGAGATTTCGAAGAGTTAACATCAAACCAGACCTGTTATACAGTTGTACTAAATTCTGTATCTCTTAAGCTGTTCATCCTTTTGTTATAAACGTCTCAAACACCTGTATTCTTAACAGAATAAGCACGAGCAGAAAAGGGAATTATGAATTATAAACACTATCTATGGGGACACAACAATATTTTAACTGAGTAAGTATACAGGTACTTGCTTGGACGCGCCTCTTTTTTATGCCTTCAATGAAAAACGGACGACACTCGTTCAAAGATTTAAATTTTGCATGAATTCATGTTGCGAATCACCAGTTCGCGCCAGCCATGCAATCCATTGTGATCTTGTACTGGAAAAATCTTTTCAGCAAAACATGATTATCAAGTCTCCTTCTCGCGAACCGAAATCACGATAATCTTTGGTTATGACTTTAATTGACAAATTCAACGAGAATGTTCTTGTAACCAGAGGAGGTGTCACTCACAAATTCAACTAATAATAAAGCTTAGAGAGACAAAAGCCAAATAAACACGTTAACCGCGACCAGTCAAGCACTGTTTCATATAAATCTAGTTGTAAAGTGTGACAATCTTACCCGTTATTTCCAATTCGCAATGAGAATTTAACGATCGAGAAATAAGGTAAAAAAATCTTGTATGAACGAACGAGTACAATTGCCGCAGTTTAAGCCATCTACCAACCATAATGCTACTTAACAACAAATTGGACAATATCTTGAAATTCTCGCTCGTGAGCCGCGTTCAAACGTTTTAGACCAAATAAAAAATTATTTACAGAATGTTTCTTTCAACAATTAGTGGCAGTTAACAACAAAGACCCTATAAACGTGGATAACAGTGGGAAGGCCACAGTCTGGTCAATCACAGACAATAAAACGACGACATAAATAACAAACCATCTATAAATTTTCTCAATTAGAATAATTTGTTTTCTTTTGAAGTGAGTAGGTGTACTATCTAGACATCGTCTGACTCGCTGACTCGTTCAACTATATCTCACATCCCGGTCTAGGGCAAGGAAATCTCTTTCCATATCAGCGAGTTCACGACCTGTTTGAGACTTCACATCCAATGCGAACCTTAACCTCTTTTTGTTAACAGTGTTAACGAGTCAGCTCATACTCACACTTGGGGCGCAGATGAAGATGTGAAACATGTACATGCGATGGTACAGCATAAGGAATGGGGAACGGCTTTGGCACATACTGAACGGACACTACAGGATACGGCTTCGGAACAAAATGGACGTGATGATTGTAAAGAGGTCCTTGAATAATAGGATGATGGGAATATACCCCAAAATTAGGGGCATATTCATTGACGCCACTTAAATATCTTCGACTTCCACTTATCTCTTTAACTTCTTTGGCTGCAGTATTATTTGTATTTAGCACATCAGCCGGGTTTTCGTCTTTAACTTCTCTGACTTTAAGTCCATGTGCTCGATTGTCTTTAAGAAGCTTTGTCTTCTTTTTTAGAGTTACCATATAACGTTGTCCCGCTGCAGTGATGCCGGAATGAGCACATATACAGAATACTTCGTACACGGCTAAGAGTTTGAAGAAAAACATAATATTTGTTGAGGACTTCAGAGCCTCGGGGAAGTTAAATCATTCCATTGTTAGTAAAGATACAGTCTTTTTCCTAAACTAGTGAATTATTGATGAAATGACTGGTGCGTAAAAGTGGCACCTTTTTTTCCATTTCCTTGAATAAATCTTGTCAGGTTGGAACAGCAAATAAATCTAGCTAAACAGCTAACATGAACGATCTTAATGTAGCGACATTGTTTCCAAGAATCCAAAATTTCTGAGTTCCAAAAAATAAAACATAATGATATTCATTCTAATAATAAATGACAAAACTCTCAAGTTGGAAATTTTAAGAAAAGGTTAAACTGTTAAAGGAAAGCTGGTACTACGAAGCGTAACAGACATCTGTCAATGCAGTACTTGCACTGCCATGCAGTAGTTTGATTTCTCTAAATGGAAAATCACAATTCCGGCAAATGAATCTTCATAGTTTTCGACAAAATCTTATAACTATTCAGTCAACTGGTTATTCAGACATGTTCTGAGCAGCAACAATTAGTTAAGGTCTTTAAGTTCTCAATAATGTATCGTTAAATATAAGATTGATCGTAATTTTGTGAAGCACTTGCCTGGAATACTAGACCGATCAATAGCTTACTAGTGGCTAAAGTTTGCTTATCATCATTCAATCCAATTAAACTGAGAAATGTTTGCTCCCTTTTAAATTGCAACAATTAGCGATAGGAAATATTAACACCTCTTGGAATAGGATGGGAGTGATTTATTGCACAACCAATTAACAAAAAAAACAATGAGAACTCTTAAAAACTCATAAATTTGATTATTTGTTGTCTCAACAATTTTTCTTGTTTACTTCGGCTAGGCAGCTTTTTTTTCTGAATCTCACTATGGTCTTCGCACAATTAATTAACGAACCGTATCTCGATAACCAGAGAAGAAGCTAAAATCAGACATCGCGATTCACTGAGGTCTGTGTGCAAGCTCAACATAGACTCAGCTGAGCTAGAAACTTTGCTTGCTTTCCATTCAACCAAGGATTCCGAAAATTTCGAAACGGGTAATGGCATTTGGAACGTGTCCTAAAAATCCGCAAATTGTTGAATTTCTGAAAGAAGAACCATTCAAACGAAATTTCCGGAGGAAAGCCAAATGAACAGAAATTCCCAGTAAGGAATTTTCCAAAAATCTCGGTTTACCTTTCCATTTATCACGGGAAATTCCCAGAAACTCAAACTGGAAGTTTCGTCGAATAAAACCATCCTTTGTCATTCACAATTTTGTAGTTTGGCTTTAAACACGAGGCCACTAAACCTCAATAGGCCATTTCCGAGTTCTCTTGTGCCTTTGTTTCAAAACGAGTCTAAGAGCGAAACCTTTCATATGAAATTGAGTTCTGCATGCAGTTTCATTTTCATGCAAATCAAAGTCATTTTCATAAGAATGGTTTCGCACTTAGACTCGATTTGAACTGTTGTCACGAAGCTCTCTAGAACCTCTAATTTCACTGATTGGATCTTGTTGGCACGAAGCTCTATTGTTTTAGGGCTAGGGTCCATTGTTACCATTGTTTGTATATCATTCTCTCAACCAATCCTGTGAGACGTTCCGAAGAGCTTCGTGGCGGCCCGATTTGAAACAGAGGCACAAGGGAACTAGGAAATGGTCTATTGTTAGTGGTTAATAATGCCAGCTTAGCTGTAGGTTTTGCGAAAACATATATAGCCTCTGTGTGACGCGGTTTAAGGTGGCCGAACACAGTTTTCAAGTGCCTATACCTAATTCACCATAACTTTTAAACTATTTATGCTTTGGCGCCCATTTTTTGCAAGAGTCAAGGTTAACCAGAGAAATATTTATTCTCGCATTTTGACTAGGGTGTGTGCTGTTGCCATGGCAACGGAGCTGGTTAAAAACAAGGCTTAAATAATGTTAAAAAAAATCCAGTCATTAGATTGTTTTCATATTTTGCACACTAAGAATTGACATTAAATCTCTTCTGTCAACATGGTTGTAATAAAAGTTTAAAATAGGCGATTTTCGTAATTCATCGTTAATCGTTTTCTGTTTTATTAAAAATTTCCTATGTCTAAATTCAGATTTTTTTTGATAGATCATTCACGTGGTCTCTGATCTATTTTTCTGGCAAATTTCTTGAAATTCTAACGACTGGATCGTTAGAAATCGGCAGGTTTCTGCTAAAGCAATCGGTCTCAATTTTTCAAGCAACTGCGCATGCGTTGCATTTAACTAGGTTCTTTCGGCAACAAACAAAAGCTGAAAATTGCTGGGTTCTTTGCATCGTTACCTTTTCTAATATATCTTTGTAATAAAAGACTTAAGCCATCAATACACTGCGTTCAATTATAGAGAAAAATAACACAAATAGTGCGGGTGTTGAGTAAATAAAATGATCGCTCTATTGACGGCATGTTTGTTCTTCGAAATCCTTGTGCACGTGCTGCAAAAGCACGCGCGAAAACTGTGTTCGGCTACCTTAAGCCTGGTTTGGATCTTGTCCTTCCGGTCATTTTGTTCCACTCGATCAAAGGCCTCTTAACCCCCCCCCCCCCCCACCCCACCCCACCTCTTCCCAGACGATTGCATGATGGCGTCAACTACAACTACCAGAATCCTTCACTTTTGCTCTTTCTTATGCTAATTAGGGCAACTGTTGTTTAAGCCCACTAGGAATTCAAAATTTAAATACAGCTGTTTCGAGAAAGGTTGTCTAAAAGAAGCATAAAAGCGTACGCGACAATGCCGAGAGGCATTATGGTAAACTGTCAGTTTGAGTCAACGAAAACATGACGGCAATGCTATCGAATACGTCAGCTAGAAATACATGCTCACGCTTTGTTACTGACATCGAGATACAAGCGAGTTTCAAAATTCAGTCAAATGATTCAGACCATGAATTAGTAACAAAGGGTTAGGATTCACAGAGAAAGCAAGATTCTGGCGATTTAAACCTTACTTATTTTGTCATGCTTTGCACAGAAAGTCGGAGAAATGTACCAAAAATCGTGGTGCACGTGCAGAGCCATCGCTAATGAACCCTTTGTGTTTGGACGTGTTTTGGTAGCGTGATAGGGAGAGAATTCTTCGATTCTGGGCGTTCATTACAAGTTGAGTTTATTTTATTGAATATCTCCCATACTACCTTTCGGCATTGTCGAGAACGCTCTTACCCTTCTTTGGGACAACCTTTCCCGAAACAGCTGTATAAAAGAAAATATAGGTACTCGATGAGCATATGAATCTACGGCCATAGGTAAAAACAATAAGGATCTCTGCAGTCTCTGGAGGACCTGGGTTAATTCAATATCTCCAGAAAATGTTTCTTTCCTGACAAGAGGTACTGAGTCCTTATATATCAAACAATTCGACAACATTTATATACTGGATAACATTTATATTTCCTTCCAGAAGACCAACATTTTTCTTGTTCGAATTTTCTTAATAAAATTGGGTAAAATGGCTGTTCTCTATGGGCAAGCTTAACAATCCACAGTTTACAACTGGTAGTTAGGGTAAATAAAACAGATGAAATGGAAACACGTTTCCTAAAGAAATGTTTAATTCTGCCTCTTACATAATAATATAAGTGGTTATTTGTCTCTTTCTCTATAAGCAGCACTTTTACGCTTACATGTACCTTGGCTTAGGTGTTAACACTAGAAAGACTGTCTTTCACTAAGAGTACATATTTGCAGAAAAATAATACTAGTTCCATAATGGCCTGGCGTAGGCTCTGTGGACGTATTTTCCATGGTCATGTTTCGTCAATATTTTTCTGTTTCAATTCTACGTAAGAGGAGCTATTATATAACCGCGGAGGAACTGGTTGCGTTGTGCGCGCGCGCGGACAACATACTGTAATACTGTATTATGCATAATCGTTCGAAATGGATGCGTGCTACCTCGAGAATGATGAATAATCCTTCTAAAGGGCTGCATAAACCCTCGAAAGGGTTGGAGATTCCTAGAGAGGAATGAATTACGGCGAAGTCGTGATTTCTGCGCAATCTGAGGTCACCCAGTGATATAGCTGGCCTGATTGCAAATTCTGTTTTATATTGGTTATCAATATTTCAACAGGGCATGAAGTTGCTGTAGATAAAGATAACCACAATAGATAATAACCACAATAACCACAACCACGGGGCACGAAATACAGCTAAAAATGTTAATGAGGTGACCCAATGAAAGTGGGACTGGCATACGACTTAGATAAGACCAGGTATTTGCCTTGGTGAGTCACAAATAGTAATATTTGATTTTGAAGAGGCAGGAGACTGGAACCGAGCATGTTGCCATAGCGACATCAAAATGTCCTTGCATACGGTCGGTGCACGGGAAATTTGAATTGACCAATCAGGATTCACCAGGCGGGAAAACCTTTACTGTCCTGACGTCAATGTAAGTTTGCAGGAAAGGCATTGAGGCCAGGCAACTTTTGCCGCTAGAGACGGCACCAAATATTCACGAAAAGGAATTTACAATTGTCAAAAACCTTATCAGTTCTTAAATGTGAAAAATTTGAAGAAGTTTGTGTCTCTAAGCTTCTAATTTAGCGCCAAATCTGAGTCGCCGGCGCCCGGCATGACAACTCGCACGTAGTTCGTCGCGTGTCGTCAGGTAGGGTGATAGTTGTCTTATTTTGAACAAAAAAACCTGTCTCTCGTCAAACTAAACCCGGAATTCTCGAGTTAACTATTAGAAGAAGCCAAAGCAACTTTAGCATTGTCTCTGTTTTCGTTACCTGGGAAGAAAAAGGCTATTATCGTGTCGTTTTCGGTAGGACAGCTAAGTTTTGACTGCCACTCGTACTGCGGGCTCAGCCGCCGTATGCAAGGGTGTACCATCTGGTAAATTTCGTGAAGTGCAACATCCCTGCCAAGTTTCAATAGCATTGCCTCATTATTGGCGGAGATATTCTTAGTTTTGTGTCACACCACTGTGCTTGCACAACCGATGACGTCATCAGTGACCAAATTTGCATAATAGGAAAACATGAACATCTCTGGAACAAAAAAAAGATACATGTATCATAAAAAGAAAAACGCCATTTTACTCTACTTTGAAAAGCCTTTTAAATGAGTGTATTTTTTAAATGACTTATTTTTCGGGTCATATGCACTTTAAATAAGATGACATGTTTCACTTATATGCAATGCTTCATATATATAAAGTAATCTAGTTTCTTACAAATGAATTAAAGATCAGCATTATTGAATAGGAATATAGTTTTTTCAGTATCGTTAAAAAGATTAAATGACGGATATTTAAGTACAATGTCACTTGTTATTTGTTGTCTGATAGTTTTATAACGATCACAATGAAATAAGAAATGATTTTCGTTCTCAATTTGGTTAGAGCGGCAGTGTTGACAAATTCTGAGACATTCAGGTAACTTAGGTACACAGTGTCGTCCCAATTTCGATTCTGAGACTCTGATTGCCTGATCGTAGCTTAGCTACAGCTCTTCTATGCTTTAGGTTCTTTACTTGTTCTAAATAATGAGATTTGTTTACACCTGTTTTAAATGTAGAGTAGAAACATAATTTCCTATTAGAGCGGATTAACTCCGGTTGATGTCTTTTTAAATTGTTTGATATGTGACATTTTATTTTTTGTAAATTATTTTTAATCGTTGGTATATGGTTAGTTTGGATTGTTTTGTCATATGATCGATGTTGAATGTCTTTACAATTATTTATAATTTCATTAACCGTTAACATAAAAGATGTTTTTGCTTTGTTTGCTAATAGGCCTTTTGCAACAGTTGGTCACGTGACGTGCTTTTCAAGAACACACTGATTAATCATTGGTAATGCATAACGTTATCAGAAATGGAAAGAACAGTTCCAAATAAGCTTACATGCAAATTTTCAGGTTTATATCTTTTAAGGGGGAATTTTTATGGACGTTAAAAATTAGAAGGATTTGTATGAGGAGAAGTCGCTTTGCCCTCCAGTCACGCTCCAGTGGTTTTCCATACAAATCCTTGTAATTTTGCAAGTTTTCAAGCTGCCATAAAATCTTTGCCTTTCGGGGTAAGGGCCTAGAAATTTCCATTTTTCCTAATGTTTTACCCCTCTTTCTATCTCCAATGGTTATATGCCAGCAGCCTCTTTTGGTAGTGATAAATAACAGAAAAGGTTTCTGGAGGGCAAAGCTTCCTCGCTTCCATACAAAACCTTCTAATTTTTGCAATATTCAAATCGTCATTAAATCTCAACCTCATACGGCATTGGTCTGAAAATTGGTGTCCTGGTTATTTAAAACATGCTCTTTCCAGCTCTGAAATTCATTTTGCTGTAGCTAAAAGTTTAGAAATTATCGGTCACGTGACCAACTGTTGCAAAAGGCTTATTGATGTTGGCAAAACTGTTTTCTGGAATAGATTGAAAATGTATCCAAAATTCAAGTCAGCGTTTAGAGATCGTAGTCATTCGTTATGCTTCGTAACGTTGTGTTTCTGCTAATGAATTCGCATTTTTCCGGTCTTGAAAAAAACTCCCTCTTGCGAACATTGACAGATTTGAGTAACCCTAAGTCAACCGACAAATCAAGCGTGACTAATCTTTTCTGTTCTTCTCAATCTCACACTCGGTCATTCGAGCATTAATCGGGAAGTGATCTTCGCGCAGCCGAAGTTTGATTAGGTAAGAAAATTATTTAGTGACGCATTTTGGATTAACGGACTCGAGCGATGACATATAATCTACAGCCGTAAATTCAAAACCGAAAGGAATTCTGGTAGTTGTAGTCAAATGACGACAACGTGTAAATCTGCTATTATTGTTTCAATTCCAATAAACTCCGCTTTTATCTCTTGTATTGTTCATCCAACTAAGATACCAGCTGTGTGGAGGCAGCGTGGCCGAGTCCAAGGTTCAAGGTCTCCACCCTGTCACTAGAGGGATTTGTTTCCCGGTTGTTCCGAGTTCAAATCCACGGTCACGCTTTATGAATAGTCCACTGGTCTGCATTCTCCAAGTCGGGAATTTTGACTTGTTACGTTTATTTGTGATACTTGCTTCCTTTGTTTCAGTGGCATACCAACTAGCTAAGCGTAGTACATTTTCACATTTATCAGTATAAACAAACAAAACAAGTCGCTCTTGAATAGTTTATTGACAGTTCTTATTAAAAACTGTTCAATATAGCATGTTTTGACTGACGTGGCCGACAACCATCCAAAATTATTGAAACAAAAGGAAGCGTTTTAGTAACAAACAATTTCTTCTCTGGGGCACCTTGATGTCAATCCACCGTTTCACTGTTTTGGGTAACAAGATGGCTGCCGTGACGTCATGTCAGAAAAAGCTCTATAGTTGGCAGTCTGTGGGGATGCAATAATAAAGCACACACCGCTATTGATCATTCGAAGCTTATCCTCTCAATAAACATGTTTGTAAAAAAAAAACAAATACGACGCGCCGCTGACAAGCCCCCGCAGACTCACTTTACAAACCAAAGACGTCAACAAATCTAAACGTATACCGTTTATAACAACATTTAATCCACCACTTCCTCACATCTCTAACATCATCAACAAACATTACAATTTGTTGGTCTCTCTACATAACTATTTCTAATATCCTACGTAAACATATTTTTTTTCTATACATTTTTTTTTCGCATATGTTATTTATTTATTTATTTATTTATTTATTTTTAATGTTTATATTATATTTATATATATATTCGTGTGTGTATGTTTTTATACTTTGGATGCACAGCTTCATTGCAAATAAGTGACCTAGCTTTATGGATTCTCTGCCTAATTATCTATCTATCTATCCAACGTTTTCACACATTACTTTCCTCTAAACGCTGCAGGAACGTTTTTAAGCACCCACCCATCGTCGCTTACAGACGTACTTCTAACCTTCGCCTAAGTCGCCCACTATCACGACTCCTAACAAAACTAGTTTACCACCGGGATCATTCCGCTGTGGACAAGATTGCGCTACTTGTCCTTACATTACCTTACATTACCAACGGTCTTACACCCTATACTTTCTTCTCTACTGGTGCAGTCAAATCAAGTCACACATAACCTGTAACACCAAGAATTTAATTTACATGATACAGTGTAACCGCTGCCATTTACAATACATAGGCGAAACTAAGCGACGTCTCAAAGACAGATTCATAGACGCTCTGTCGACAAAACTTACGTTAAATCCAAACCCACTTCTGTTGCCGAACATTTTCTGTCTCATCCTAATCATTGCCATTCTGACATGCAACTAATCCCACTCGAACTTATCCACTCGTCACGTAATTCAATAAGAAAAGCCAGAGTCCTTTTTAATAGATTTAGCGGGAACATTGGAACCTCACGGTATAAATAATAATTGTAATTAGACGTGATGAATCGTAAAACTTGTACCCTGAGAAAGCTTTTTTTACCTTTACTTTATTTTATTTGATTTGTTCGTCAATTCCGCTACTTCTTTTGATTGCTAAATATGTATTACGCCCTTCACCACTTATAGTATTGTAATTTCATTTTTATAAGTTAGTAACATCTAAACCTGAAGAAGCCGAAATATTGTCTTAAATGTGTATGTGTGTATGTGTATACGTAATTGGCCAATATATCACGTTGTGTCAGCCTTGCAGTAGTCTTTGACTTCTCGTCGTTTTTACAATATTGTTATATTTTGAACAATGTTATATTTTAACAAGCATTATTCCGCTTTTATTCCGTATACAGCTGTGAATCCATCATGTCATAATTGTTATCCACCTAACACGTGCATACAAGGTGTTTGCTTACCTACGCTAGGCAAAAAAGTGAGTGCAAATATTCTTTTTAACCTCATTTCAAAAACTTCTTATAAAGTGATGGAAAGAATATTTGCACTCACTTTTTGCCTAGCGTAGGTAAGCAAACACCTTGTATGCACGTGTTAGGTGGATAACAATTATGACATGATGGATTCACAGCTGTATACGGAATAAAAGCGGAATAATGCTTGTTAAAATATAACATTGTTCAAAATATAACAATATTGTAAAAACGACGAGAAGTCAAAGACTACTGCAAGGCTGACACAACGTGATATATTGGCCAATTACGTATACACATACACACATACACATTTAAGACAATATTTCGGCTTCTTCAGGTTTAGATGTTACTAACTTATAAAAATGAAATTACAATACTATAAGTGGTGAAGGGCGTAATACATATTTAGCAATCAAAAGAAGTAGCGGAATTGACGAACAAATCAAATAAAATAAAGTAAAGGTAAAAAAAGCTTTCTCAGGGTACAAGTTTTACGATTCATCACGTCTAATTACAATTATTATTTATACCGTGAGGTTCCAATGTTCCCGCTAAATCTATTAAAAAGGACTCTGGCTTTTCTTATTGAATTACGTGACGAGTGGATAAGTTCGAGTGGGATTAGTTGCATGTCAGAATGGCAATGATTAGGATGAGACAGAAAATGTTCGGCAACAGAAGTGGGTTTGGATTTAACGTAAGTTTTGTCGACAGAGCGTCTATGAATCTGTCTTTGAGACGTCGCTTAGTTTCGCCTATGTATTGTAAATGGCAGCGGTTACACTGTATCATGTAAATTAAATTCTTGGTGTTACAGGTTATGTGTGACTTGATTTGACTGCACCAGTAGAGAAGAAAGTATAGGGTGTAAGACCGTTGGTAATGTAAGGTAATGTAAGGACAAGTAGCGCAATCTTGTCCACAGCGGAATGATCCCGGTGGTAAACTAGTTTTGTTAGGAGTCGTGATAGTGGGCGACTTAGGCGAAGGTTAGAAGTACGTCTGTAAGCGACGATGGGTGGGTGCTTAAAAACGTTCCTGCAGCGTTTAGAGGAAAGTAATGTGTGAAAACGTTGGATAGATAGATAGATAATTAGGCAGAGAATCCATAAAGCTAGGTCACTTATTTGCAATGAAGCTGTGCATCCAAAGTATAAAAACATACACACACGAATATATATATAAATATAATATAAACATTAAAAATAAATAAATAAATAAATAAATAAATAAACATATGCGAAAAAAAAATGTATAGAAAAAAAATATGTTTACGTAGGATATTAGAAATAGTTATGTAGAGAGACCAACAAATTGTAATGTTTGTTGATGATGTTAGAGATGTGAGGAAGTGGTGGATTAAATGTTGTTATAAACGGTATACGTTTAGATTTGTTGACGTCTTTGGTTTGTAAAGTGAGTCTGCGGGGGCTTGTCAGCGGCGCGTCGTATTTGTTTTTTTTTTACAAACATGTTTATTGAGAGGATAAGCTTCGAATGATCAATAGCGGTGTGTGCTTTATTATTGCATCCCCACAGACTGCCAACTATAGAGCTTTTTCTGACATGACGTCACGGCAGCCATCTTGTTACCCAAAACAGTGAAACGGTGGATTGACATCAAGGTGCCCCAGAGAAGAAATTGTTTGTTACTAAAACGCTTCCTTTTGTTTCAATAATTTTGGATGGTTGTCGGCCACGTCAGTCAAAACATGCTATATTGAACAGTTTTTAATAAGAACTGTCAATAAACTATTCAAGAGCGACTTGTTTTGTTTGTTTATACTGATAAATGTGAAAATGTACTACGCTTAGCTAGTTGGTATGCCACTGAAACAAAGGAAGCAAGTATCACAAATAAACGTAACAAGTCAAAATTCCCGACTTGGAGAATGCAGACCAGTGGACTATTCATAAAGCGTGACCGTGGATTTGAACTCGGAACAACCGGGAAACAAATCCCTCTAGTGACAGGGTGGAGACCTTGAACCTTGGACTCGGCCACGCTGCCTCCACACAGCTGGTATCTTAGTTGGATGAACAATACAAGAGATAAAAGCGGAGTTTATTGGAATTGAAACAATAATAGCAGATTTACACGTTGTCGTCATTTGACTACAACTACCAGAATTCCTTTCGGTTTTGAATTTACGGCTGTAGATTATATGTCATCGCTCGAGTCCGTTAATCCAAAATGCGTCACTAAATAATTTTCTTACCTAATCAAACTTCGGCTGCGCGAAGATCACTTCCCGATTAATGCTCGAATGACCGAGTGTGAGATTGAGAAGAACAGAAAAGATTAGTCACGCTTGATTTGTCGGTTGACTTAGGGTTACTCAAATCTGTCAATGTTCGCAAGAGGGAGTTTTTTTCAAGACCGGAAAAATGCGAATTCATTAGCAGAAACACAACGTTACGAAGCATAACGAATGACTACGATCTCTAAACGCTGACTTGAATTTTGGATACATTTTCAATCTATTCCAGAAAACAGTTTTGCCAACATCAATAAGCCTTTTGCAACAGTTGGTCACGTGACCGATAATTTCTAAACTTTTAGCTACAGCAAAATGAATTTCAGAGCTGGAAAGAGCATGTTTTAAATAACCAGGACACCAATTTTCAGACCAATGCCGTATGAGGTTGAGATTTAATGACGATTTGAATATTGCAAAAATTAGAAGGTTTTGTATGGAAGCGAGGAAGCTTTGCCCTCCAGAAACCTTTTCTGTTATTAATCACTACCAAAAGAGGCTGCTGGCATATAACCATTGGAGATAGAAAGAGGGGTAAAACATTAGGAAAAATGGAAATTTCTAGGCCCTTACCCGAAAGGCAAAGATTTTATGGCAGCTTGAAAACTTGCAAAATTACAAGGATTTGTATGGAAAACCACTGGAGCGTGACTGGAGGGCAAAGCGACTTCTCCTCATACAAATCCTTCTAATTTTTAACGTCCATAAAAATTCCCCCTTAAAAGATATAAACCTGAAAATTTGCATGTAAGCTTATTTGGAACTGTTCTTTCCATTTCTGATAACGTTATGCATTACCAATGATTAATCAGTGTGTTCTTGAAAAGCACGTCACGTGACCAACTGTTGCAAAAGGCCTATTAGCAAACAAAGCAAAAACATCTTTTATGTTAACGGTTAATGAAATTATAAATAATTGTAAAGACATTCAACATCGATCATATGACAAAACAATCCAAACTAACCATATACCAACGATTAAAAATAATTTACAAAAAATAAAATGTCACATATCAAACAATTTAAAAAGACATCAACCGGAGTTAATCCGCTCTAATAGGAAATTATGTTTCTACTCTACATTTAAAACAGGTGTAAACAAATCTCATTATTTAGAACAAGTAAAGAACCTAAAGCATAGAAGAGCTGTAGCTAAGCTACGATCAGGCAATCAGAGTCTCAGAATCGAAATTGGGACGACACTGTGTACCTAAGTTACCTGAATGTCTCAGAATTTGTCAACACTGCCGCTCTAACCAAATTGAGAACGAAAATCATTTCTTATTTCATTGTGATCGTTATAAAACTATCAGACAACAAATAACAAGTGACATTGTACTTAAATATCCGTCATTTAATCTTTTTAACGATACTGAAAAAACTATATTCCTATTCAATAATGCTGATCTTTAATTCACTTGTAAGAAACTAGATTACTTTATATATATGAAGCATTGCATATAAGTGAAACATGTCATCTTATTTAAAGTGCATATGACCCGAAAAATAAGTCATTTAAAAAATACACTCATTTAAAAGGCTTTTCAAAGTAGAGTAAAATGGCGTTTTTCTTTTTATGATACATGTATCTTTTTTTTGTTCCAGAGATGTTCATGTTTTCCTATTATGCAAATTTGGTCACTGATGACGTCATCGGTTGTGCAAGCACAGTGGTGTGACACAAAACTAAGAATATCTCCGCCAATAATGAGGCAATGCTATTGAAACTTGGCAGGGATGTTGCACTTCACGAAATTTACCAGATGGTACACCCTTGCATACGGCGGCTGAGCCCGCAGTACGAGTGGCAGTCAAAACTTAGCTGTCCTACCGAAAACGACACGATAATAGCCTTTTTCTTCCCAGGTAACGAAAACAGAGACAATGCTAAAGTTGCTTTGGCTTCTTCTAATAGTTAACTCGAGAATTCCGGGTTTAGTTTGACGAGAGACAGGTTTTTTTGTTCAAAATAAGACAACTATCACCCTACCTGACGACACGCGACGAACTACGTGCGAGTTGTCATGCCGGGCGCCGGCGACTCAGATTTGGCGCTAAATTAGAAGCTTAGAGACACAAACTTCTTCAAATTTTTCACATTTAAGAACTGATAAGGTTTTGACAATTGTAAATTCCTTTTCGTGAATATTTGGTGCCGTCTCTAGCGGCAAAAGTTGCCTGGCCTCAATGCCTTTCCTGCAAACTTACATTGACGTCAGGACAGTAAAGGTTTTCCCGCCTGGTGAATCCTGATTGGTCAATTCAAATTTCCCGTGCACCGACCGTATGCAAGGACATTTTGATGTCGCTATGGCAACATGCTCGGTTCCAGTCTCCTGCCTCTTCAAAATCAAATATTACTATTTGTGACTCACCAAGGCAAATACCTGGTCTTATCTAAGTCGTATGCCAGTCCCACTTTCATTGGGTCACCTCATTAACATTTTTAGCTGTATTTCGTGCCCCGTGGTTGTGGTTATTGTGGTTATTATCTATTGTGGTTATCTTTATCTACAGCAACTTCATGCCCTGTTGAAATATTGATAACCAATATAAAACAGAATTTGCAATCAGGCCAGCTATATCACTGGGTGACCTCAGATTGCGCAGAAATCACGACTTCGCCGTAATTCATTCCTCTCTAGGAATCTCCAACCCTTTCGAGGGTTTATGCAGCCCTTTAGAAGGATTATTCATCATTCTCGAGGTAGCACGCATCCATTTCGAACGATTATGCATAATACAGTATTACAGTATGTTGTCCGCGCGCGCGCACAACGCAACCAGTTCCTCCGCGGTTATATAATAGCTCCTCTTACGTAGAATTGAAACAGAAAAATATTGACGAAACATGACCATGGAAAATACGTCCACAGAGCCTACGCCAGGCCATTATGGAACTAGTATTATTTTTCTGCAAATATGTACTCTTAGTGAAAGACAGTCTTTCTAGTGTTAACACCTAAGCCAAGGTACATGTAAGCGTAAAAGTGCTGCTTATAGAGAAAGAGACAAATAACCACTTATATTATTATGTAAGAGGCAGAATTAAACATTTCTTTAGGAAACGTGTTTCCATTTCATCTGTTTTATTTACCCTAACTACCAGTTGTAAACTGTGGATTGTTAAGCTTGCCCATAGAGAACAGCCATTTTACCCAATTTTATTAAGAAAATTCGAACAAGAAAAATGTTGGTCTTCTGGAAGGAAATATAAATGTTATCCAGTATATAAATGTTGTCGAATTGTTTGATATATAAGGACTCAGTACCTCTTGTCAGGAAAGAAACATTTTCTGGAGATATTGAATTAACCCAGGTCCTCCAGAGACTGCAGAGATCCTTATTGTTTTTACCTATGGCCGTAGATTCATATGCTCATCGAGTACCTATATTTTCTTTTATACAGCTGTTTCGGGAAAGGTTGTCCCAAAGAAGGGTAAGAGCGTTCTCGACAATGCCGAAAGGTAGTATGGGAGATATTCAATAAAATAAACTCAACTTGTAATGAACGCCCAGAATCGAAGAATTCTCTCCCTATCACGCTACCAAAACACGTCCAAACACAAAGGGTTCATTAGCGATGGCTCTGCACGTGCACCACGATTTTTGGTACATTTCTCCGACTTTCTGTGCAAAGCATGACAAAATAAGTAAGGTTTAAATCGCCAGAATCTTGCTTTCTCTGTGAATCCTAACCCTTTGTTACTAATTCATGGTCTGAATCATTTGACTGAATTTTGAAACTCGCTTGTATCTCGATGTCAGTAACAAAGCGTGAGCATGTATTTCTAGCTGACGTATTCGATAGCATTGCCGTCATGTTTTCGTTGACTCAAACTGACAGTTTACCATAATGCCTCTCGGCATTGTCGCGTACGCTTTTATGCTTCTTTTAGACAACCTTTCTCGAAACAGCTGTATTTAAATTTTGAATTCCTAGTGGGCTTAAACAACAGTTGCCCTAATTAGCATAAGAAAGAGCAAAAGTGAAGGATTCTGGTAGTTGTAGTTGACGCCATCATGCAATCGTCTGGGAAGAGGTGGGGTGGGGTGGGGGGGGGGGGGGGTTAAGAGGCCTTTGATCGAGTGGAACAAAATGACCGGAAGGACAAGATCCAAACCAGGCTTAAGGTAGCCGAACACAGTTTTCGCGCGTGCTTTTGCAGCACGTGCACAAGGATTTCGAAGAACAAACATGCCGTCAATAGAGCGATCATTTTATTTACTCAACACCCGCACTATTTGTGTTATTTTTCTCTATAATTGAACGCAGTGTATTGATGGCTTAAGTCTTTTATTACAAAGATATATTAGAAAAGGTAACGATGCAAAGAACCCAGCAATTTTCAGCTTTTGTTTGTTGCCGAAAGAACCTAGTTAAATGCAACGCATGCGCAGTTGCTTGAAAAATTGAGACCGATTGCTTTAGCAGAAACCTGCCGATTTCTAACGATCCAGTCGTTAGAATTTCAAGAAATTTGCCAGAAAAATAGATCAGAGACCACGTGAATGATCTATCAAAAAAAATCTGAATTTAGACATAGGAAATTTTTAATAAAACAGAAAACGATTAACGATGAATTACGAAAATCGCCTATTTTAAACTTTTATTACAACCATGTTGACAGAAGAGATTTAATGTCAATTCTTAGTGTGCAAAATATGAAAACAATCTAATGACTGGATTTTTTTTAACATTATTTAAGCCTTGTTTTTAACCAGCTCCGTTGCCATGGCAACAGCACACACCCTAGTCAAAATGCGAGAATAAATATTTCTCTGGTTAACCTTGACTCTTGCAAAAAATGGGCGCCAAAGCATAAATAGTTTAAAAGTTATGGTGAATTAGGTATAGGCACTTGAAAACTGTGTTCGGCCACCTTAAACCGCGTCACACAGAGGCTATATATGTTTTCGCAAAACCTACAGCTAAGCTGGCATTATTAACCACTAACAATAGACCATTTCCTAGTTCCCTTGTGCCTCTGTTTCAAATCGGGCCGCCACGAAGCTCTTCGGAACGTCTCACAGGATTGGTTGAGAGAATGATATACAAACAATGGTAACAATGGACCCTAGCCCTAAAACAATAGAGCTTCGTGCCAACAAGATCCAATCAGTGAAATTAGAGGTTCTAGAGAGCTTCGTGACAACAGTTCAAATCGAGTCTAAGTGCGAAACCATTCTTATGAAAATGACTTTGATTTGCATGAAAATGAAACTGCATGCAGAACTCAATTTCATATGAAAGGTTTCGCTCTTAGACTCGTTTTGAAACAAAGGCACAAGAGAACTCGGAAATGGCCTATTGAGGTTTAGTGGCCTCGTGTTTAAAGCCAAACTACAAAATTGTGAATGACAAAGGATGGTTTTATTCGACGAAACTTCCAGTTTGAGTTTCTGGGAATTTCCCGTGATAAATGGAAAGGTAAACCGAGATTTTTGGAAAATTCCTTACTGGGAATTTCTGTTCATTTGGCTTTCCTCCGGAAATTTCGTTTGAATGGTTCTTCTTTCAGAAATTCAACAATTTGCGGATTTTTAGGACACGTTCCAAATGCCATTACCCGTTTCGAAATTTTCGGAATCCTTGGTTGAATGGAAAGCAAGCAAAGTTTCTAGCTCAGCTGAGTCTATGTTGAGCTTGCACACAGACCTCAGTGAATCGCGATGTCTGATTTTAGCTTCTTCTCTGGTTATCGAGATACGGTTCGTTAATTAATTGTGCGAAGACCATAGTGAGATTCAGAAAAAAAAGCTGCCTAGCCGAAGTAAACAAGAAAAATTGTTGAGACAACAAATAATCAAATTTATGAGTTTTTAAGAGTTCTCATTGTTTTTTTTGTTAATTGGTTGTGCAATAAATCACTCCCATCCTATTCCAAGAGGTGTTAATATTTCCTATCGCTAATTGTTGCAATTTAAAAGGGAGCAAACATTTCTCAGTTTAATTGGATTGAATGATGATAAGCAAACTTTAGCCACTAGTAAGCTATTGATCGGTCTAGTATTCCAGGCAAGTGCTTCACAAAATTACGATCAATCTTATATTTAACGATACATTATTGAGAACTTAAAGACCTTAACTAATTGTTGCTGCTCAGAACATGTCTGAATAACCAGTTGACTGAATAGTTATAAGATTTTGTCGAAAACTATGAAGATTCATTTGCCGGAATTGTGATTTTCCATTTAGAGAAATCAAACTACTGCATGGCAGTGCAAGTACTGCATTGACAGATGTCTGTTACGCTTCGTAGTACCAGCTTTCCTTTAACAGTTTAACCTTTTCTTAAAATTTCCAACTTGAGAGTTTTGTCATTTATTATTAGAATGAATATCATTATGTTTTATTTTTTGGAACTCAGAAATTTTGGATTCTTGGAAACAATGTCGCTACATTAAGATCGTTCATGTTAGCTGTTTAGCTAGATTTATTTGCTGTTCCAACCTGACAAGATTTATTCAAGGAAATGGAAAAAAAGGTGCCACTTTTACGCACCAGTCATTTCATCAATAATTCACTAGTTTAGGAAAAAGACTGTATCTTTACTAACAATGGAATGATTTAACTTCCCCGAGGCTCTGAAGTCCTCAACAAATATTATGTTTTTCTTCAAACTCTTAGCCGTGTACGAAGTATTCTGTATATGTGCTCATTCCGGCATCACTGCAGCGGGACAACGTTATATGGTAACTCTAAAAAAGAAGACAAAGCTTCTTAAAGACAATCGAGCACATGGACTTAAAGTCAGAGAAGTTAAAGACGAAAACCCGGCTGATGTGCTAAATACAAATAATACTGCAGCCAAAGAAGTTAAAGAGATAAGTGGAAGTCGAAGATATTTAAGTGGCGTCAATGAATATGCCCCTAATTTTGGGGTATATTCCCATCATCCTATTATTCAAGGACCTCTTTACAATCATCACGTCCATTTTGTTCCGAAGCCGTATCCTGTAGTGTCCGTTCAGTATGTGCCAAAGCCGTTCCCCATTCCTTATGCTGTACCATCGCATGTACATGTTTCACATCTTCATCTGCGCCCCAAGTGTGAGTATGAGCTGACTCGTTAACACTGTTAACAAAAAGAGGTTAAGGTTCGCATTGGATGTGAAGTCTCAAACAGGTCGTGAACTCGCTGATATGGAAAGAGATTTCCTTGCCCTAGACCGGGATGTGAGATATAGTTGAACGAGTCAGCGAGTCAGACGATGTCTAGATAGTACACCTACTCACTTCAAAAGAAAACAAATTATTCTAATTGAGAAAATTTATAGATGGTTTGTTATTTATGTCGTCGTTTTATTGTCTGTGATTGACCAGACTGTGGCCTTCCCACTGTTATCCACGTTTATAGGGTCTTTGTTGTTAACTGCCACTAATTGTTGAAAGAAACATTCTGTAAATAATTTTTTATTTGGTCTAAAACGTTTGAACGCGGCTCACGAGCGAGAATTTCAAGATATTGTCCAATTTGTTGTTAAGTAGCATTATGGTTGGTAGATGGCTTAAACTGCGGCAATTGTACTCGTTCGTTCATACAAGATTTTTTTACCTTATTTCTCGATCGTTAAATTCTCATTGCGAATTGGAAATAACGGGTAAGATTGTCACACTTTACAACTAGATTTATATGAAACAGTGCTTGACTGGTCGCGGTTAACGTGTTTATTTGGCTTTTGTCTCTCTAAGCTTTATTATTAGTTGAATTTGTGAGTGACACCTCCTCTGGTTACAAGAACATTCTCGTTGAATTTGTCAATTAAAGTCATAACCAAAGATTATCGTGATTTCGGTTCGCGAGAAGGAGACTTGATAATCATGTTTTGCTGAAAAGATTTTTCCAGTACAAGATCACAATGGATTGCATGGCTGGCGCGAACTGGTGATTCGCAACATGAATTCATGCAAAATTTAAATCTTTGAACGAGTGTCGTCCGTTTTTCATTGAAGGCATAAAAAAGAGGCGCGTCCAAGCAAGTACCTGTATACTTACTCAGTTAAAATATTGTTGTGTCCCCATAGATAGTGTTTATAATTCATAATTCCCTTTTCTGCTCGTGCTTATTCTGTTAAGAATACAGGTGTTTGAGACGTTTATAACAAAAGGATGAACAGCTTAAGAGATACAGAATTTAGTACAACTGTATAACAGGTCTGGTTTGATGTTAACTCTTCGAAATCTCCCGTCTCTCGCAGACCACTTAAATCCTTGCCAAGATGGAGGGATATTCGTACAGCTCCATCATGATTACTTTTGTATATGTCCGAAAGAATTTCGAGGGAGAAACTGCGAAGGTAAGAGTACTATCAACAAGTATCCAATAGATGAGATCAACTAGACATTCTAAGCAATTTCCATGAACACGACATATTCTTAAGATAAGTTTTGGCTTTATTATGTTTGGTTAGGTTACCTCTCAAGCCTAAAAAAACTTAATATCTCTAATACGTATGTAGGAAACGAATGTCATATTCTGCCATTTACATCATTTGTGCTATTTAAAGGCAATAATTATTGATCTTTTTTATTTAGATAGAAACTATTGCGCTTCAAGTCCCTGTAAAAACGGTGCTACTTGTACAGAAATTTCTGGTGCATTTAAATGCAATTGTGCTCATGGATTTCTTGGTGCTGTCTGTGAAGGTATAGAATAGAACACTAGAATAGAAACTCGAATAATAGAATAGAAACTTTATTCTGGAAGGTAAGAGCAAAGCTCTGCGAGCAAAGCTCTGCAGAATTGAATACGAGTAACAAAATAATACAATCGAACTCCACTTAAGGTCATTCCACTGAAATAGAATATTTCCTGTCCTCTTCTAGCCACATGGCAAACGATATACAATTAATCCCCATCGAAAGAAAATCTTTTCCATCCGAGACTCTATTCGTAAGGCCAAGGAGGCTTTTTTAATTCAGAAAGGCAAAACAATTGATCCTGATGGTCGGAACATCCGCGAAGATTCATTTTAATTGTTTCGTTTTATTATGTTATTTTATTATTTTATTTCGCCATATGCTTATCTATAATTTACTTTGTCGATTAGTATTACGTATTTCCGGTAATACCAATATGTTACATAGAATCACGTCCCAATGTAAAATTCTCACTGTACCTGAAGAAGGCTGGTTTGGCCAGCCGAAATGTAATACACCTTCGAAAAAACCATTCTCATCTGTCGGTTTCTGCCTTTATATTCTTCATTTTTTATTGTCACTTACGTTTTCCTTGGAGGAGGATGCTTTGCATTGTTTGAGCCCTGCTTCTTCAATGATAATAACCGGTCTTACATCTTAACCACTGCCTCTTAGCCTTTTGTGTACAATTTATCACTTTAATGTAATTCTTCATGGCTCTGTTTACAAGAAGGTAGGGTAACCCTAGTGCTAGGGTTACCCTAGCAGGAGGGTTACCCTGGCACTCGCACATTTCTTCTTATTTTCAACGACGCATTTACAAGGCAGCTAGGGTTACCCAAAAAGCTCCAAAAAGCAAATTATGATCACAATAGCGACAAAATCAGCGAATTATGACCCAGAAAACATCAAATTCTTTCACAATTTGTCATATTTTTGCTTTGGATATAAATTATTTTCCAGTTTTGTTATCTGTTCGTGCTTTACGAACAAAGTTACCGAAGCGCAACAAGCGCAAAGTTGTCTCGGGCAGTAGGGTTACCCTACTTGTAAATTTTGCTTGTAACCCGGGCTAACTTTTAACCCTCTTGCTAGGGTAACCCTGGCAGTAGGGTTACCCTACCTCCTTGTAAACAGGGCCCTACTGTGACAACACTGTTTCACTTCTTTCATGGCACGATAAGTGATTTAGCGTAACATATTCGCTTTAAAGGGTCTTGAAAGCAGTATACAAGTGAAGAATTTTAAGAAAATCAAATCACAACACTTTTTAGTTTAAAAAACATGTTTCAACAGAAACTTCTGTCATCTTCAGTTATACAGTACAAATTAAGCGATGGAAGTTGAATTTATAATAAATAGAAAATGCTAATATAATTAATAGTAACAACACAATAAAGTAAAGCGTAGAACTGTGAGAATTAAAGAGGAAATTTTACTGATTAAAGTGTTGTGATTTTCTTTAACTATCCGCTTTTACTTGATTCTCTCAACATACTCCTATGTAGAGAGGTTTTCAACTGAGTGTGGTAAAACCAATACAGATTACTTCATAGAAAGTGCGACGTACGGGTTTTTATTCAAGAGTTGCAAAACTTTGGAAAACGAACGAGTGAGCGCAGTGAACGAGTGAGTTTTTCAAAGTTTTGCAACGAGTGAATGAAAATCCGTACAAAGCACTTTCTATGCTGTAATTTCTTTATTGTATATATAGCGACAATTAAAAATATCCTTTAAATCATTTTTATATTTTCCCGATGACATAAGCTTACGTGCAGAACAGCAAAAAAATTCAAGACTGATGTAAATGACCGAACGTAATAAAAAACAAATTCGCTTTCCCGTCCAGCAACAAGCAGACAAAGAGCCTACACAACTTAGAATGCAATACGGAGAATTCGTATTTAAAACACAAAGTGTGAAATCTTTTCGCTTGTCCATGACGACGCTTCGCGCCATGCAAAGACAAATTCGGACTCTGTTGTCTTACGCTGTATGTAGAAATGTTGAATGTTCCTCCTTGAATGTTCGCACTTGAAAAAGAGATAAGCCTTGCTGAGGTGACTGTTCGCTGAAGGTGAAGAGCTAACGATCAAGATGTTGAATATATTCCGCTGCTGTTTCCAAAAGTCAACTAAACCGGGAAGCCGAAGTCATGTTTTTAAAACACAAACTTCATGCGGGCGCTGATTTCAAGACCACGCTTCTGGGAAGCCATTTGAGTGTTTTGCTCTGATTGGCTAAGCCATTCTACACTCGGCGATGATTGGTTATATTTTCACATGTGAAGAATGCTATACGCGAAGTTGATTGGACGTATCGCTTTTTCACATGTGAAAATATAGCACATATAGAATTCTATTTGCAGGGTTTATTACCTCAGGTTCTCGCTATATATACAATAAAACCAATTCCTAACCAAGAAGACTACTCAGCCAATCTCAAAATGAAGTAGAACCAAACCCAAAACCAAAGTAATTGTCTAAATACTTTCGACACTCAATTGAAAACCTATACCTGCTTGAAAGTCAAATTAATTTTGTACTATTTGTTTATTTGTTATTTGATTAGTCAATAAGTGCTTATCTAGCGCTACTTAAGTATACTTATTATTAGTTTCATGCAGCATGTACATTGTTTTTTCGACATTAGTGCCTTAGGACGTCAAGTTGGAGTCGTTAATATTCTGGGCAGCTGCAGATGGCCACGCATAAAAGCTTGCTATGACCCGACTATGAAGAACATAATGGTTACTAAACAGTGTAATAATAGCAAATAGCATAAAACCTTTGTCAGACTTGGTTTAATCTAAAACTAGATTTGTGTGAAATTTGGTTGTGCCTTAAAGAACTTGCCATGGTTCTACTCGCGCAAAATTTCTCTTATTTTCGCAGGCACTTTTGATGACGGGGCCCACGGCCAAGGGAACACGGTAACAAGTCGTAGACCAAATGTACCTCTAAGATGTCAAATGTTTCTTTGTCCTTTAATAAACACCAGTGCACTGATGAAGAGATAGCAAATTGTGAGTGTTTTAAACGACGTTTCTGAGACAAAAAGACAAATTTGTTCCAAAACTTGCTTATACGCAACCCATAATATCATTCTTTTTATTGCTTTTGCGAACTTACAGTATATGGTATTTAACGAAACTAGGCCATTATTTTAAGTCTAAATCGCTTAAAATATAGCTTTTGAGCGTTTACTTTTCGAAGTCATGCTTATGATAGTCCAGTTTATAATGAAGCAAGAGACTTGGTTAACCTTAGGCTAACTGTGTCTCAAACCAAGATAAACGAGCCTAAAAACACTTGGACATGAAAGTCTGACCGCCAAAGTGTCGCTGAAACAGAACAGTTATTCTATTTATTTTCATGGTCATGACCAGCAAGAAAGACTGTACAGCAGCGAGAATTTTAGCTTCAGTTCACCAAGCAAAACGAGGCGTTCCGATGTTTTGGAGCCGTCTGAAACATAGGTGAAAATTTAGGGTCTCTTCATCGACCCGATTGGATATGTCCGTAGCTTCTTTATTGGGATATGCGATTATGTGGTATTATTACCTAATTATCACAAAAGAAAAAAAACCATCATACCTGTGTGTAATATATAGTTTTAAGCGAGTTCCATTATTCCTGGAATGTACAAAACTAACAACTATGCGAAATGTAAGAATGGGTGAGAAACAATCGTATTTTTTTTTCTATTTCAGGTATATACTTAGTTAGGAAACTTTTTAGCGGTATGCCTCTCTTTGGTTTCTTAACCACTGACCTGTGGAAAACAACAGCACATATGTTATTATTGTAGAACGTTGTATCTTTGCTGAAAGATCCACAGACAGATTCCAGTTGACAGATCATTTCAGGCCTTCTAATGTATTGTTTCAGATCTGTTATATAAATGCTTATGCTGATTTCTGAAATTACGATGTATGGCAAGGGAAATATGTAAGAAAGAAAACATTCTGTATGTTTGATTGCGAATAAAAGGCGAAAACATTTCAAACCATGCTTTTTGTTTAATGAAATTAAATGGACTGAAAGAAGAATACTATTCTAATGAAATTGCCCCAAACACCTTTCATAACACGACTAACAGCTATGTACACGCGCTAATGAAACAAAAGAAAACAAAAACTGACTGTTTACGAAGTCTTTCTGTTTTTGTGCTTATTGTTACTAAATAAGGCCCTTTTGAGAAGCCATTTCATAAACTCGGGCTTTGTGTTTAACCAGGGTTTCCAAGCACTCGGAAACAATAAAAGCAACTCGGCCATCGGCCTCGTGCCTTCAACAGATTTCTTGTGTTTGGAAACCCTGATGAAACACTCGCTGATTTTTCATTTATGTGTAAATTTTGCACATCTCAGATATATCGCTAATCAGTAAAAATCTTTGACAAGCTCTCAATTCTTTGTTTAACCTCATTCAAAAACTTCTTATAAAAGTGATGGAAAGAATATTTGCACTCACTTTTTGCCTAGCGTAGGTAAGCAAACACCTTGTATGCACGTGTTAGGTGGATAACAATTATGACATGATGGATTCACAGCTGTATACGGAATAAAAGCGGAATGATACTTGTTAAAATATAACATTGTTCAAAATATAACAACATTGTTCAGAATGAGTTATCATCATCGTCGTCATCGTATTCCTCGTCATCATCGTCATTACTATCAATACTGACACCGTTCTCCTCAAAAGATGTTCGTGCAAATAGTTGTAATGCTACTTTTAAAGGTGCCAGACAGCAATGTTAGTTCAGACACCTACACCCACCTACAGATAAAAATGCAAGAGGTCTCACTCCCCCTCCCCCCTCCGCCCTGGATGGTGTACATAGTTTGGTTTGTCTTGGTTTCCTTGGAAGAAGAATTATTGCAACCCTGGAATGGGATGCCACTCTTGCCATTCCTTTTTCCGGTTTTGGTCCCAACTTTCATAGGAAATAGAAAACAGCTGCATAATATTATTATAGCCTGGTCCAAACACTTGACTGGTAAGAGAACTCCATTTTCTTTCTATTTTCAAATCATATCAAACAAAAACAATAGTCTATTTTCCCCACCCCTACCAACGTTTTAACTTTGTAACTCACGTGTGCAATTATATCCATCTCCATTGTAATGCTCAAGGCAAACGCAAATCCCATTCTGGCATTGAGCAAATGGACTGCAGCCCTCACATTCAGATTCCTCATCTACAAAATTTGAACAGAAGCGTTGAATGAGAAATTAAAGGAAGAATCTTATCCAACATTTGGAAAGCTTAAGGCACCAAGGATCTATTCCTGCTGCACTCCCAGTCCACTTGTACAACAAAGAAAAAGTTATCGTTGATGCCCATTTGCCGTTACGTGTGAATGCATGTATTGAAGCAGACGGCTTATAATACTATTCTACTTCCTTCCACGACGAAAAACTTTCTCAAAGTACTGAGAAAATGAAACACAGCTCCGTCTAGATCCTTAATTCAATGGTCCTTGACAAGGTATTCATCGCCTTTAAAGAATTGTTTTATCAGGTATTCTGTTGTAACAGTATTGTCGTTATTTTTTCTAAAGGCTTCTACAAGAACAATTCATAATAGTGTTATTTATGTAATTGCTCTTTTAATTCCCTAAACTAAGGTTAAAATTCAATCTATCAAGAGTACTTGCCTCCTTTTTCGCATTGGTAGCCGTTGCCATAATATCCATGTTTACATCGACAATGTCCATTCACACAGATGGCGTGGACGTCACACTTTTCACATTCATCAACTGTAAATATTAAAAGAATTTAAATATCCTCTATAAAACGAAGAGGAGAGCTACTCTCCATGAAAGAAAACGAACGCCGGAAAAGATGCAATGCTTACTTTCACAGTTGGGTCCACTGTATTGGGCGAGACAAGAACAATCGTAACCGCCTCCGTTCTCTGTGCATGTTCCACCATTCATGCATGGATTGGGATGGCATGGGGACTTAACACCTCCACCAGGAACTCCTGGTACTCCTGTAACACCACCTAAGAAAAATATTTAGGCTCTGGCAGTTTTTATACCAAGCATCGTAAACAGATCGGTCTAAGACTGAGTTTCACTTTTCATGCTAGCGTATAAAATTAATTGTTATCGTCCAGACCTTCGTCTCCTAGGATTATGATTGCTTTATTTTCAATCTTTTCTCCATTATGTGAACATATAAATCTCTATTTCATTCTGTAGGTATAGCATAATAAGAGAAAAATATCGTCGTACATCAAAATATGCATGTATTTCTTTCTTACCTTTTGGCTTCTCACAGAATTCTCCTTCGAATTCTTCCGGGCAGCTGCACACAGGTTTGCCATCTACTGCTGCACATTGACCTCCATTTTGGCATGGATTAGGCTCGCAGGGGTTTGTACGACCTACAGATAATTCGCAGTTGTCGCCTGAAAAGCCTTCAAGACAGAGACACTCATAGGACGATCCTCTGTCTATGCACTGGCCACCGTTTTGACAAGGATTGGACTCACAAGGACTGGCACGAGACCCAGGTGCTGTGAATACAGATGACATTTCAAAAGCCATATAATAAAAATAAACAAGGAGGGTAAAGTTTTGCTTTTACAAGAGAGAGTAACAGAAAAGGACGATTTCGACAACACTTCGTTGTGAAGGGTGCTTTAATGAAAATATACACTAATTAAAAATGAAAGTATACACTGTACTAGGAGATGCTGTTACAAGGAGATGCTAGGAGGTGCTGTTAAGGGAAAGCCCCGTTGTGGACACAACTGTGGTTAATCTATTGCTAACATGGTGCAAGATTGGCAAAATAACTTACTTGCAATGAGTAGCAAATAAAACAATTTGTTATTTACCTCAAATCTTCCCTCGTTGGGCAGTTTCTACAATAAGAGATTTGTTTAACTTTTACACAATCGCCAAATTTTTCTCGATTTGCCAGTACTTTTTGTGGCATTTTCAGGAAAATACCTTTCGAAGAAAATCAACTATATTGATTTAACAAAGCCAATTAACCATTAAAAGAAAACTTTATTAATTTAAACACGGAGCGAACCTATAAAAGGCAAGCACCTTGAAGCGCTTTGTTAGCTTCCCTGTGCAATGGTGGAAAGCCAGAATAACGGTCGCATGACATAAAAGTCGTGGAGAAATAGCTTTTTTTTTCGTCGACGTTTCGTAGAATAATAGAAGGTAAGTAATAAAAATACAGTGAAAATAAAACTTATATTAACCCTTTAGACGATGGCTTTGCAAGAACAAAAACGATAAATTATCTTCGTCGCTTCACGCGGAACATTCAAATTTCGCCGCTAACTAAAATAACAAAGCTGATGCCTGCGAGCTATCTGTTCCATTATCTCATGCATGCTGAGAACGAAACTAAATCTCGTAAGAGGTGATTTTGGTTATCCTGTGAACACAGACGGATTTTGGTGGGTTATACTAAATAACAATTATTCCATGAGCCCGCGTTGGATATGAAGTGATAAAATAACCAACGAGCGCGTAGCGCGAGTTGGTCATAATCACTTCATATCCAACAAGGGCGAATGGAATAATTGTTTTAGTAAATTCTCAAACCGGGATTTGCCGCCGATTTTTATTTCCACAATTTTACAAAGCGAAAAATTTTAAACTTGGCGCACTATTTTCCATATGACGTAAAACTCCGACTATTGGCTCATAGTCGGAGTTCTTTAGCCAATCAAAAAGCTAGAAATGCAATAGTCGGAGCTGAGAATTTACTAATAAAATTATTCAGAAATTGGAAACAACAACATTTGCGAAGAAACAACAGAAGTGAGAATTTCGCCTGAGTATTGACGGTAGAAAGGAAATGGAAGACTCAAGGCTGAATGCCATAAAACAACTGATTACGTTCGTAAGAGGTCAACTGAATTTTAGCTGCAAGAGCACAACAGCAGCTAATGTTGACCTTACGGAATCTCTTTCATATACATGTAACTGGCTGAAGAATAACCATATTACCGTAGATAAAATATATTACCTTCGTAGTGTTTGTATTTTTTTACGAACTTGTTTAGTTTTCAAATTTAATTCTCAACCGCAGAAAACCGGCAGAAAAACAGAATCTTGTGGCAACTCGCTAAAATTAGCCTTGTCCTGCTTGAGTGAATAAGCCAATCAAATGGGAGCATTGGCCGTCCGTTGGGATTTGTGATTTACAGGCTGAAAACCTCAGCCTCGTTATATAGATCGCTCCGTGTTTAAAGTATCTGAACATACAACACACATTTACAGTGTGTGGTATGCTGCACTGAGTCTCGTTCCCTTTTTGTTGCTGGGTATTTATATAAACTTTAGTACTGACAAAATCACCTAACGTTGCGCGATGCGTCACCTTTTAGAGGCATTTTCGAAGACGAAATTTGTCAGCCGGAACGATATCTATAACTAAACGTTTTGGCAGATCCAGTGATTTTGGTCGTACCATGATTATTTGGGCGAAATGCAGTCGAACCAGACACAACCAAAACCTAAGAATATCAGGGGAGTGGACAGGCTTTCCTCATTGGCAAATGGTGAGTTTTGGGTACAAAAGAAAACCGACTACATTAACTTAAAAGAACAAATGAGCTGTTTAAAAAACGAACGAATGCTTTCCCAAGTTTCTAGTATTAACAATTAAGCATACATGTGGTGTCCATCACGTCACAGCAGGTGAACAATTTCATTTTTGAACATTCACGGGGGCTCTCAGGCCATTAATAATTCCATTCATTCATTTATTCATTACTCACACATAATGTCATTTGTCTCGGACGTGAAGACTACTGTGTGATGATCTCTTCATTTCCCAAGTGCACCACGTGACCAGTGGTGGTCAGTCAGACAGAAAAGTTATAGCTGTGTTGTTTTCGCACGTGGTAAGTTTTGTTTGGTAATAAAAGCGCATACCGCACTTATCTTGGTGCGTTGTGCACTAAGGTGTAAATTTAACATATCCAAGAAACCGACCTGCTTGTCTTAGAGATGTGAGTTTATAAAAGCTAGAGGAAATTAACTAAAGTAACTATTTTATTATGACTGATTATATAGTTCAAGAGATTTGTTTACCTCCTGTGT